>CAIGRL010202175.1:0-11092 GCA_903798325.1 Fraxinus xanthoxyloides | reverse complement strand
GAGAATGAACTTCAACATATCTTGCCATCGAGTGAAATTTGTTCCGTCGAAGCGATCCAAGCGAACAAAGGCTTGATTCATGAGGTTGATAATGGCCATGGTAGTTTCGTTCTCCATAAATATCATTTGAAATAATATTATTCTTTAAGAATGCCAAATATGGTAGAAAGACTGAAACACGAGATCGTTATCCTCAAACGATATTTCCCCATTTAGGATTTAATTGGTGCTTAAAGGACCTTGTAAAATATCTTGTATGATTGATCGGGTTTTGAAGAAGAAATTATTTAAACACTCTGTATTTATCTTCCAAAACTTAAATAACACTTTGAACGTTTGTAAATGAATTGAATTTAATGGCACTATAATACGATTTTGATTGTTTATTTATTGTTATTATAATTGAAATCTGTAATCCATATATCATGTACATATGAACAAGGCCTAGTTTAATAAAAATAGTTTTTAATAGGGTTGAACATTGTTTGATTCTCTCCCCCCTCCAAACCAAACCATTTTTTACGATTAGATTTGGTTTCGACCACGATTTTAACGACTCAAAAATAATATCTTCTAAACAAATAAAAATATAAAAAAATTCGTGATCTGGGGATAAAATATTAGTACAACACAAAATTTGAAACCTTTTACAACAATAACATATTAGTTTCAACATAAGTAAAGCAATAAAATATAAAAAGTTCAACAAAAAATTGAAGCTTTCAAGTTCAATCTTTAACAAATAAAAAAATGAAAATATTGTCAATAATAATTATTTATAAAAACAAAACTTATTTAATTAATACAAACAATCTCACGTGCAATCCTATTCGCTGACCTTGGAAAATGTACCTCTCAAGTGGTCAATAGTTAGCAACTCCACGTAGGTTCCTCCTCGTGCACTTGGAACACATCGTTAGTCACCCTGGGCTCGTTCCGATGGTGGTGGAAGTGGTCTCTAGCACAGCACTCCTAAGGTCAATTCAGTCGATTATAAGAAAAATGGGGGCATTTTGATAGCTAAAAACTCCGAAAAATCAATATAACAGTGATATTAGCGTGAAATTATATTCGGTTTGGTTGGAGTTGCATTATCTTCAAAGTAGCACTAAGTGTGATTATATATAGGGAAACAAATGGATTTAGGACCGGCAGATGGCCTTATCTGTTGGCCGAAGTGTCTCTTCCTAGGTGTCAATCAATCATTCTTAGGTGGGCGGGCATTTATTGCCCCATGACAGGTAGATTCATGACTTGACTCTTCGATGTCCGCTCACAAACGTCACATCAATCAATCGCGTAAAGATTTTATTTTAGTTAGATTTTCATATAAAAGATCTCCTGGTTAGTAGGGCCAATGCATCTAACTATCTTAGCAGCAAGTGTTGTCCTCCTCATACCACTTCGTCACATACCTTTTCGACATGTATCACCTCGATACTTCAGTTGAGTGATGGACCTGTGCATATTAACCACTTCACCTCGGCACCTCGGAGCTTCGGTGTGTGGGGATGAAGTGGTGTGAGGGCATTGTTAATTTGCTTAGATAGTTGGCACGTTGGCAGATGATCTAGACCAAGATGCGTAACACTATCTATAATAGGATAAGGAAAAATATAATCTTATTATTGTATTAAAAAAACATTCATTATGGTTTAACTCGTAAGGTAATCCCTTGAAAGCCCTAACCACCTCCGGTATTCATACTCCCTAGATTATAAACTTAGAAGCATCTGACCGTATGACCAATTCTTATCAACTGCTTCAACATATTCATTGTGTGTTGAAAATATGAAATACAAATGGATCCTTTTCCCCTGTTGTAGGCAAATGAAGTATCCGCATCTCCGATTTATCACTTTATACTCAGTCCTCCATGTACCAAAAATATCTTATAATTTTTTGTTTAGAAGTCAGTTGACTAAATACTCCAACTGCTATGCTAAATTCATTTTCTTTCATTGCGTCTTTTTGGATCTGTCATCGGGGACGACTATTAGCAGTGTTAAGGAGTGTGAAAGACTCTACTACTTTGAGTAGGCTAAAGTGAGTAACCAATGTCAAAATGCTATCTGCAATTCTCTTTTTTCCTCTAAGAATGGTGAACTTGTGTTATGACATTCTAAGATAGGTCATCCTAATTTTCAGTATTCGCGACATTTATTTCCTGCACTTTAATCCAATAAAATGTCTCTTGATATTCAATGTGAAGTGTGTGAGCTTGCAAAACATCATCGTACTTCATTTACAAAGTCTAAATACAAACCTACTAAACCATTCACTATGATCCACAGTGGTATTTGGGATCATTCCAATATTCCTAGTCGAACACATATAAAATGGTTTATTACATTCATAGATGATCGTACATAGCTTTGCTGAGTTTATTTGTTGAAAAGAAAAATTGAAGTCCATTTTGTTTTTATCAATTTTCACTCCATGATCCAAACACAATTCAATACCAAAATACAAATTTTAAGTACCAACAATGGTATTGAATATTTCAATCGATGCTCGAGTCTCTATTTTCATGAACATGGCATCATTCATCGGAGTTTATGCATTGACACCTCTCAACAAAATGGGATTGGAAAATGAAAAAATAGATAAATCCTTGATGTAGATCGTATCTTAATGTTCACCACCAACGTGTTAGAAGTTTTTTGGGGCAATCCTATCTTAATTGAAATTTATCTCATAAACAAAATGCCTAGTCGAGTCATTTCCTTTGTCACAACTCTTCAAAAGTTTCAAGACGCATTTCCTCACTCTTGATTTAGTTCCACTCTTTCCCTCAAAATCTTCGATTGTACAATATTCGTACATGTCCACATATACAAGCAGTATACACTAGAACCTTGAGCCACAAAATGTGTTTTCCTTGGTTATTTACCTAATTAAAAAGGTTACACGTGCTATGATCCCATGTTACATCGCAACTTTATTAGTCTTGATGTCACATTCTTGGAAACCACTCGTTTCTACTCCCCAAGTACTCAATTCAAGAGGAGAATTTGAGTATATCTAGGACCTCAGATCACTTGGTTGGTGACTCTTTTCTTAGATTTTTCCCTAAATACTAACTATGTCCCAAACATCGATTATATCACACCATCATCTACTCCTTTTCAGTTACAGAAGGAAGTCTACACTTAGAGGAAGGTATAGAAAAATAGTAGAACAAAAAAGTGTCAGTTTACTTACGAAAACCAAAATCAAGGTCTGATAAGAATCTCACACCTGAGACACCGATTAAGTCTGAACCGGTGACAGCTCCACACAACCAAGAGTTCTTCCCCATTCCAGATCAGGTAATAGAACCTCACTTTAATACTCCTAAACTTGATGATATTGATCTACTTATTTCACTCAGAAAAGAATTTCATTCATATACTCTACATCCCATTTCAAAATTTGTATCCTACTATGCCTTTTCTACATAATATCATTCTTTTACTTCTAAAATTGATAGTGTGAAAATTCGACAAGTATATTTTATTCGAGGCTTAAAGTATCGATATTTGGTAGTTCTCTTGACAAAATATATCCTAAAATGTTGTATTTTTTGTTATATAGGTAAAACTCAATGGTTCAACAAGTAATTGGAAAAAACAAAGGTAAAATCAAGGAAAATGGTGAAATCAAAAGTATGGGGACAAAAGTGTAAACATACAATAGTTGATTCGAACCATAAAATGATGAATGAAGATCACATGTGATCAATTGGATGCAATTTGAAGCCAAATGAGTGAAACATAGCTGAAGTATTCTCACAAATCAACTTCTAAGCAAAAAAATTATGCTCTGAATTTTTAACCTTAATATGAAACCCATTTTTTGGATAGAAGAACTGTATCCCTTTAAGTTATCGTTCCAATATATTTTGAGTCACCTTAATTGAATATCGAGAGAGAAAATTATAATCAAAATACTAAAAGCTATTCAAAGATGAGTGGACTTAAGCTAGTGCACGAGCGAGCAATTCATGACGTACGCGCAAGACCCCATTTTTAACAATTCATCTTGCCTGCACACACGCGAGGAAGAATGTGGTGCATGCATGCGGGCTATTTTTGTAGACGAATTAGCAGTTTCCTTTCTCAATTTAAATTAAACTTTGCAAAGATTTTTACGAGATTTTTTTACCTAAACTCGACCCCCTATATATATTTGGAACGTCTCATACATAAATTGGCTCTTCTCATACACCATTATACATCAAAAACTTCATCCATATTTCTTCATAAAAGTGGCAAAATCATATATTATAAGAAGATTTCAAAGACGAAGTTCAAGAACTCATGAATTGGAGTTTAAACCTGTGATTTGTGGGCGAAGAAGTGAAAGAATCATTGAAGATTTATCAAGATTGCTTTTAAAAAAGTTTAATAACATCGAGATTTATCTTCCCTCATTCATTAATTCATAGTTTCGGGTGATGTTCTATACATTTAACATGATTACTTTTAATTCCAACATGCTGGCTAATTTTATACATTGCTAGAATGAGATGAACCATTGTTATGAGATTTTTAGTTTTTAATTAATTATTTTAACTTTAATTTGATTTGATATGTGGATATTTATTATCTTTTTATCTTTCTTTTTAATTGATTGATCATCAATTGAATTATTAGTGTATTTTATTGTTATCGAAAGAGACAATAGAGTTTAAACACAATATAATAAACATTGTAATGTTCGATAGAGAATAAAGATATAACTCTATGTGTTATATGGTTTCAATGGATGTTCTAGCACTAATTTATGTATTTATCATGTTTGTATATTTTATTGAGAGATAAAAGAGTCACATGAGAAGAATATATTTGTTCGCTATCGAGAGAAACTTTCAATTATTAGGAACATTGAACAATATGAATTATTTCACATTCTCACTTTAATTTTTACGCTAAAAATGGAATAATAAGGAAAATTCAACATCTTAGCAATGCACCTCATATATTTGAAAAACACATTTACTTGCTTTCATTAGTTTAATTGATAATGTAGGATTATTATAGAGAAATCACAACAACTTGTTTCATATTCGATTAAAGTTGTAATTAATTTTAACTCTGTCAAACACAGTCTTCGTGAGTTTAAACATTATATTCATCATTATATTACTTGACCATAATCTCGTGCACAACACTTGCAGGTTTTCAAATGATCAAAATTCCTGAGAATATCCCAAAGGCATTAGAGATTCAGCGGATATTGCACTTTTGTATGGAGATACTTAGTTTTAACTCAGTCAAACACGGTCTTTACACATAATAAACATAAATATAAAAGCGATAAGTAAAAAGGGATAGAGAGCGCAAACGATATAATTATGGAGGTTTGATCCAATACAATGATCTACGTCCTTCATTACCCAACTATCCGGCATGAGCAAGGCCAATTTCACTATGTTGATTGACTTGTGGTTCAATCCAACCCTTTACAAAGCTTTCGGTTGTTAGAAACAAGGAATATCGATTCTTATACAACAGTGAGCTTTACGGAACCTCAAAACAACCCACAAATTTAAAGAAAATTGATTATACAAATTGAAATTTCTCTCTTAATAAATGATATGATCACAATTTAGTGCCAAGAGAGAAATATGCTAACACTATAATAAATAGCAATGAATGAAGCCCGAGTGTTAGGTATAGAAAACTTGATGTGTTGAATGATTTTCAAAAATTAATTTGATCAAAAGTTTTTCAAGACTAAAATGATTTGATAATAAATGATATGAGAAATCAATGCAATTTTGCTCAAAAGAATCTCACTTGAATGCTCTTGAATGTGTGTGTTTGAATGTAAAATGATGGGATATTTATAGCAGTTAAAACGTCAAAAAGTTTTGCCCAATCGGATGACCACTATCGGACGTCCGCTACTGACCGGACGACTGAAACTAGAAGTTGTACTCAAAAATCAGATCGGTAAGAATTTTGACCGTTGAAGCCACCGAACATCTGGAAGATCAGAAGTTTCTAGTTTTCTCTTTTCTTGATTATTAAGCAAGTGTAAATACTTTAGGAATATGTTTACTTAACTTTTCAAAATAAGTGTCATTGGTAAAGAATTTAAAAGTCAAGTGAAGATTTTTGTCACATCGAAAATAATTTTTATGCAAGTATTTTTGTGAAAAGTTTATCTCGTGCATAAAAATTTAACTTACGAGTTGAAGTGATTCATTGCTAAGAATCAAAGTATTTTACCTTTACATATGGATTCAAATCATCTAAGTCTAATATCTTTGATTGATTTGACTTGAGTGCACGATTTGTTGCTTAATTTTGAATTTGGCGCAAGTGCTTGATTTGTCTCCAGATGTCTTGACGCGAGTACTCGATTTCCAAGCTCGATTTGTGAATGCTCGATTTCCATCAGATTGGTAACATGTAATAACGAAAACTCGAATATAAGTGTTAGAGATAAGAATAATTGGTTTGTTATAATCAAAACTCGAAATCAACCATAGGTCAACAAGAAATATCACAAAGATGGAAATAAGATCAAATTTCATGTAAAATAAATGAAACAATATTTTTCCAATAAAAGCACGTGGAAAAAAGGAAAAAATATTTTCTAAAAAATCCAACCTAATTTGGGTAAAAAAAACCCCAACAGTTAGGTACCCTAAATTTTACACAATTAGATAAGATATCAAACAAATAGTTTTTATATGTTTATCTCTCTGATATATTTTTTATTCATATTGATGAAATTAAAATATGAAAAAAATACAATTTAAATAAAGATAAATTAACCATTATTATAGCATTCTTAAATATAGCATTTATTTTCTTTTTTATTACAGATTTTCTCACCTAAAATATCTCTTACATCTCTCTCTCTCTCTCTCTCTCTCTCTCTCTCTCTCTCTCTCTCTCTCTCTCACACCACCTACCCACCCAACCATCTCACTTTTTGGAGAGGTGAAGTATCGTCGATCGTCGCTCGCGACACGAAGAAAGAAGCAACATATAGGCCATGGCAAATATGCTTGTAACACCGCTGCAACGACAACCATTAGGGTCGGAATGTGATGCTTTGGCCACCATCAGAGCTATTCCAGTAGAGCAAGACAAGGACTTGTCGCCTCTGATGGTGGTTCGTGATTGTGGTGTGTAGATTTGTGGGTAGTGTAAATCTACAATTGTGTTAATCTACATATGGTGGTGTAAAGGTGATGGTTGGTGTTTATTGAAGGTGTTAGTGGTGATGATTGTTGTCGTGGATTTGAGGTAAACGTAGTGTTTATGGTCGTAGATTTCAGGTGAAGTTAGTTTTTATAGTTGTGGATTTGAGGTGAATGTGGTAGTGGCAATGCATTGGAAGTGATGGTGGTGGTGATTGGTGGTGGATTGTGATACTAGTTTGCAATGTGTATGATTTGTTTGTGGTGACCCTATGCAATCAAGTATGTGTTTATTGTGACTGATAGTGGCCAATTTGTGTCAAATTGTGATCGATTGTGACTTGGTTACATATCACCACAGTTAAGATTGAACTCGTTACAGACGGCCATAATAAATACAAATTTGATCACAATTAATCACAAATAACATAGGTCAATGACTTGGTTACATACAGTCATAAATTAGACGATCACGTATAGTCACACCAAAGACAAATTTTGTCACAAATAGTCATGATCATAGATAACACAATTAGTCACAAATCTGATCATTTACAATGTACCACTATCGCCATCATAATTTCTAAAGATTTTTCTATAGTGAGCTATAGAGAGAAATCGTTTCAAGTTTTGAAGATTTTTTTGTCGTGGGTGGGAGAGGGTGTCGTAGGGTGGTTCCATGGGTTGGGGGCAATTTCTAAAAATTTTCTCGGGGTGTTAAATTTAGTTTTCTATTATTATTATTATTGTTATTTACCACCTGACTTATAAAATATTTTAGGGAGTTCGTTAATTGTCTAATGTGGTTTTTTAATGTAGGAATTATGTATTGCTCCCTAAAATAATTTTACACGTAAATAAAAAAAAAATTCTTCTATTTAATCATACATTCTCCAAAAAATCACTGTTACAAAATCAATTCTCTCAAAATAATGAGGCTCAAACAAACCCATTATCTTACTGTTTTCTTCGTATGCCACTCTCTTCCATCTATAATTATATCACCGGTGGTCAACTACTATTGCATTGACAATCGCTATATGTCCAATCTAGAAACTTTGATCCTTAACAATATGAAAGAGCGAGTTTTACGTCTGGACACGTGTCGCAATTACCTATCGTCAACCATTATAGCGTCATTTAGATTTTCCCATTTCTCTCATTTTCATTTCATTTTCCAAACCCTCCGGCAATGAAACCTTCAAATCGAAGCATCCCCCGAAATCTTGGATCTTCTCGTTCGCTTCTCAACCACTGTGAAAAATAGCAACGCCAAAAATAAAAGAACAATAAGGAATCACATATTTCAGCCACCGGAGATGATATTTGAAATTTTAGACTTTTGAGCTTTTAGTATATTTTTACAGATTGATTTGTGATTTACAGATTTAATATTGTGCTTTGTGAATTGATATGAATGAATGAATGAATAATGAAATGAATGATGAATTTTCAAGGAATTGTTGGGAATTCTTTGAATTTGAATTGGAAACCGTGGGTTTTGGTTAAAAAAAAACCCGGTCGTGTCTCCGTGAGGTACAGAGACACCGTGCATGTCCTAATCCCACACGGAGACACCGTGTCTCCGTGCGTGCACGCTTTTTTTTTTTTCAATTGAGATACATAATATTTTTTTTTATTAGTCTAAATTTTTTCTACAGGTTTCATCACTACAATATAAAAGGAGAAAAACATTTTGTACCACATGTGGCTATTTCCGGAATTATTACCGAATTTTCCGAATTTGTACCACACTTTGTAATAAGATGTAATTTTGCCAAATACTGAATTTGATTTATTTATTTTTTGCCACGAGGGGCGCTGCCCTCTCGTGCCCAATGACCTGATTGGTCGGTCGGTCACCGCTGCGGCGTTGCCCACAGACCCTACGAGGGGCGCTACCCTCTAGACCTAGCGACCGACCAGTCAGGTGGATCATAGTTGGGGGTATTGCTACGAACCCATGAGATAAATGTTGGCTATGAGTTGCGGTTGAACTTGGAATGACAACTATAATGCAGTTAAAAAAGTAATATACAAGATGCGCATTCATTGACTTTGAAATTGAGCAAGCAATCAAATTTTATTGGTTTGAACTTTCATGATGTCCAGGGTTATGCTATCTACCAAGTTTCATTGGTTTGAACTTTTAGCAATCGAGTTTTATTTTTTATTGTAAGTTTCAAGTTTTCTATTGAATAAGTCTTGCTAAATAAGATTTTATTAGTAATGTCTCCAAAAATAACCAAAAATCAATCAACGCTATTAAATAGCCAACTATACCAAGACACATGCGTCTCACTAGGAATTAAGAAATGACTCAAACATTGAGAAAACCATTGATATTGAAATGGGGAAAAAGGATAAATCTCATTATGAACTTGAAGAATTACAATAGAACGGGATAAATAGTTTAAATGGCAATAAATTGTGGTTCATTAATATAAAGTGTTTCATAATCATAATGATAGTTTAATCATATTCAGTGCTAACAGATATATTGGAATAATAATAGCAGTGATCTCATCTCGTATTAATAAAGAGAAATCTATAAAATACGCCATTTATTTACTTTCATCCATAATCAAGTTCTCGTAGTTGTGATAGTGATGTATGTGATCGTCCCATCCAAATTATTGCAATACGTATAACAAGCTCCGAAATTGAATTATATAGACGAGGACATTGATAATATAGAAAAATTTAATATGATGTTATGGAAATTGGATGTTTAACAAGTTTTTTAGATTAATTATCTGATTGGTCACATTAACTAGTCGGATACAATATTTCTTTGATTTAGTGTGTTCTACTCTTCGATTAGATTATGTATATTTATTATTTTTTAAACAAATTTGGGTGAATGAGAAATAGGACACTGATAATATAGAAAAAATTAATATGATGTGTTGGAAATTGGATGTTTAACAAGTTTTTTAGATTAATTATCTGACTGGGTCACATTAACTAGTCAAATACAATATTTCTTTGATTTAGTGTGTTCTACTCTTCGAGTAGATTATGTAGTATATTTATTTTTTTTAAAACAAATTTGGCTGAATGAGAAATGAAGATCGAAGTAAGCCAATTGAAACTTGTAATAGTTGAAACTAAAAATTAGTGGAAAAATGAAAAACAATGTTCCTCCAACGTCGAAAAATTAGAAGCATTTTGTTCACTTTTAAATAACTCAAGTTTGACAGTGGTTAATTTCAAACAAACCTTTCTATCTTATTAGATGTTGTCTACACGAGTTATGTCTGTGAAAGTACCACTTTTCTTGTGTCTTTCGGAACATAACTTTACAACTTCTATATTTTAAAATTTTGTTCATTTTAACATCTCCTATTGAGTAATGTATCTTCTTGTTTCATGCACTATTCTGTCTTCTCCGTTTCAAGCTCGGATTGTATAAAAGGTTATTTAATTTTACGGAATTCGACTCAAATGGTCTCTAAGTTATGGCAATTAAGTTACTTTTGTCCCTTACTTTTTTTTTTCTTGGCACTAACCTCCTCAACCTAGTTTACATCCACGACTGGTCCTTTTTTCACAGTTTTCATTTATGACTGTTAGAATATTATTTTTTCATTAAAAGACTAGGACAAAGTGTACTTTTCGTCCCTAATCTTTGGGTAAAATAGCAGATCTATCAGAAAATCATTTTTTTGACCTATTCTCGTCACCGACCTTTCAAAAATTAGCAAATCGCGTACCTATGAATGATTTCAGACCTAAGTAGCCCATAAATTCATTGTTCCTTCCAAATCAACACGGTGTTCCTTTGTTTGTCTTTGAAGATGGGAGTCAGAAGAGAATGAACAGAACGTATGATTCAGGGACCATAACTTTATATATATACACTAACGGTCTGTTAACTTAATTCGGCACATCATGAAATTAGGAACATGCATGGTCTTTACACATAATGGCCCACACTTTAATTGGATG
>CAIGRL010202150.1:0-22061 GCA_903798325.1 Fraxinus xanthoxyloides | reverse complement strand
ATTATACTTCTCTAAATTATGGACCATTAAACTATACAAACGTGTGTGAAAATTTAATATAATATCGCATCAATCGTTAACATTCAAGATGCTAACATTACCTTTAAATAACATAATCCCGTGCATTGCATGAGCAAAAAACTAGCATAAAGTAAAAGAATTGCCAAAAGTAAGACCACGATATAGAGTCAAATCACCCATCTATATAGCCTATCAAGCCCTAGTCGTCCACCGTGCACTCCCCCACATGTCATCTACAATTAATTTCAAATATATGCCCGTAGTGACGGATCCAACATCGAAACTCAGTCCGAGCGGATGTTGACCGGTTAACATCGACAATCAACGATCAAAAGAGCGAGATCGTTTATTAATATTTAATTGAATAATATTAAAAATTATTTAACATCTTCTCCATTAATTTTTTTCACTTATCCCTAATTTTCTAAAAATCTAAATTCCCAAAACACAATTCACAAATCAATATTAACGCAAATCAGATTCACAATTTCACAATTTACGTATATTAAATATTCTCAAATTCACAAATTCCTATTTTCATAAATACAAAACCTACCTCTAATTTGTTGGACTCTCCTACTACTACAATCTACACTGAATTTTTACATGTTTCTTCACATAAACCATGACCATATAGTAAAAATTGAAATCCACATTATTAAAAATNATAGTAAAAATTGAAATCCACATTATTAAAAATCTATCAATTCAAGCAAATATATCTTTAGAGCACAAATGCAACTTATAAGGTTCAAAAAGTTCGTGGCCACATGCAATAAATTTTGAGGCTTTGACAATTTTCTTTGACAATTCTTTAAACAAAAAATAAAAATATTGTCAGATAAGAAAAAAGTAGAAGACCAAGCATAGCAAAACATACGAGAAGGAAAAATCGGAAAACTCACAAACTCACCACTATCAGAATGGTCTCAAGTTTAGACCTAGAGCCCCTATACACATTGCGAAGAGGAAAAAAATACAAACCAACGTCACTTTTTCCATTCAAATCGAATAAATCCACTGCAATTTTTTTATTTTATTTTATTTTTCTAATTTCCAAACCTATATGACATTATGACTCAAGAACCAACAAATCTAGTTCAGGTAAACACGAAGCAAAAAGCTATGGATGTTGATGGATGGTATGGGCACAAATGTTGACGGAGAAAACGTAGGCAACTGCCCGAGCGGTTTCCTTGACATTGGTGGCATCGAGAGCCATCGACACTATTTGGGTCGCAGAACCGCGGTGAAGATGCTGAGGGATCATGGATTTGCCGTTCCGAGTTGACAAATTGAAGTTTCTCTTCAAGAATTTCGTAGCAAGCATGGCAGCAATTTGAGAATATTCTCTCTGCGCAAGGTCGACCCTTTGAATGAATAATGTCTCTGTGTTTTCTCCTTTACTTTCGCTTTTTGCGAGATTCCTGTACTGCACTCGAGTGATTGAAATCGATAATTTTGCATCATCTCTCTCCTCTTCCACTACCGTTTGGGAAATTTTAGAATGGGAGAATTGGGGATTTGGTGATTTGGATTTGGTTTTGTTAGTGGTTAATGGGTTGCAAATTAGAAAGGCCCAAACAAAATAAGAAAGGAAAAAAAAATCACCAATTGCCTTCTCCATTTCTTTCCGACGGTCGACGTCTTCTTCTTCTTCAAGCTCTTGACGGACCCAACACGGACGGTCGCAGGGGCTGGTCAGGTGCTGGGTCCGCCCCTGTATGCCCGTGTTCAATATTCTTGAAAATGAGGAATGATAAGGAGATCGTCTTGTCATATCAATAACAAAGAACAATGATTCCCCTCGCCATTTCTCTTGATATGACGAAAAAAATATTTAAACATGGGCACTAAATTAAGAAAATCCTCTAACTTCAAGATGATCAAAAGATAATTTAATGAACTCTTATCACAATTGATGTTGTTTGTATAAGATGGGACTACTCATTCATACAATTATTGAAAAGGTAAACCCCTCACAAAATTCAAGTATGAAGAATGACATTTCCGGTGTAACTATATTCTTTCGAAATGTATAACTATATTCTTTCAGGCCAAGAAAATATAGTACTTTTTTATTTTTGGCTATACATGCACGTACAGATGATTTTCCTTCAGAAAATATATATTCACCTTCAGTAAAATTTCATCTATTCTTTTTGTTGCTTATTATGCATCACTTTTTCTTTGCACCGGAGTCCTTGACAGATTTCTTTATACAATCTACAATGCCTTCACAGTCTGCCTCAGGAACTATACAACCCAAATCATCATCCCGTGCATCGTCTGGATATGAATGAGGAGAGCGGATGCTACCATGAGTCTGACAGGCTTTCATTGTCTTACAATGCTCTGCTTCATCATCTCTAATGTTCATAAAGACATCGTACAAATTCTCTGGAATAGAAAACAGTAAAACAAGAGTATAACATCAATTAGCATGCTTACAATATGCAACCACAGAAAACTGAAATTTCGATTGCATAATTGTACTAAGACCGCATGACTCTTAGACACCAAAGTACTCGTTGATTAAAAATCTATAGAAGAAAGTATTGAGGAACTCTTGCCAAATTTCTGATTATTAGTAGGCCGCTGCCTAAGTTCAACTTTGCACACAAAGCAACGAAGAAAGAAGAGACTGATAAAAGCCAAATAAAATATATCACGCTCCCTTAATATTTTAGACAGTAGAATTTTATAGCAAACGTTTAAATCAGATATTTTTAAGCATTTTCTCAGTCCGCAAGCATGTCCTATGGTTTGATTAAGCTTCTATTGCAAGAACTTGGCCACAATTTCCTTCTACGAAATTTAAATTCAAATTCGCACATCTACACAGCTTGAATTGTGAAGAAGTGTGTTAGAACTTAGAAGCCAGAAAACTGAAACATTTCAATTGGACATACTCGGTCTAGGTTTCCTTAAATTGCCCAAGATGCCTTAACAATACAATGCTTTAAAAATTCATGATGTTATTCTTACCAATTTTTGGCCGTCGAGTATTGGGGGGTCTTGCTGTTTGAAATTCATCTGAAATGGTGAAGCAACTTTAAATTGTTGGACCTTGATAGGCTGTAATGCAATGTAGAAGTGAACTAAAACTTACCAAATAAGTACAAATCACCTTCGGTGTAATATTTAACCGCAATTGTAGGCGCAGGCAATTTCTTCAACTCCTCTGCAGGTGGGACAAAGAATGACATATTACCACCATCAGCAGCATGAAAATAAAGAGAAAGCTCTTTTTTTCTTCCATTTTCTTTTTGTCAGAAGAGAAACGAGGTACATAAAAAGTGCAGGAAAACCATTCTCGAAATATCAGAATTTTTTACTTTTACTTGTTCCTCCATTTTTAAACAATTCTTGGGGATCATCAGAGATGTATGATACAATAAATTCACAGACATTGATAGATTTGTAAGTTAATGGTGCTATCTCCTTGTTGTGATAGTATACATGCAGTCATGCAGAATGCCACAAGCTAAGAGAAGATTCGAAAACATTTGGGACTACCTCCTTGAGTCTTGATAAACTTGTCATAAGTTTCAAATGCATGACTCTCCACACATTCAGAGAAATGATCTGCAGAATGGAAGAAAGCTATTATGTCAAAAATCACTTAATAGTGCTTAATCTTCTAGTTCTTTTCTAAATGAAAATGGGACTCTGATTCACTTTTAGGAAAGATATAACAAACTTGGAAGTTTGATACAAAAGAGGAATAGGAGGAAATTCTTTTCTGCCGATTAACACTGACAACAAACAAGACAAAAAAATTCCATTCAAAAGAAATGAAGACAAGGTAGTCCACTTATAATTGGCCTAAGGGGTGTACATAAGGGGGTGACATAGTGAGGAGGTTGCCAGAAAAGATGTGATACTACATTTTAATTTGCAGACCTTAAAGTCTGTACAATTATGACAAGTTTGCCTTTTCAACTATAATGGATTGCTAGACACAGGGCCAGAAATTGCAAATAAATTCCTATACTTCAAACATGGGTATAAAGGAAAGCGAGATTTTAAAGCTTTAATATAGCTGTAACAGCACGAATTCATACTTACATGCCATTCTTGGGCTCAAAGCATACATAAAAGCAGTCATAAAATAGTAAAATATTGCAATATGTTGAGCAAGGAACCTATCAAACCACCAAGCATTTCCCCCCAATTCCTGCAATACCATCAAAATTAGGAAAGTTAATATCAATAATTCACTGTAGAATGCATCCCTATTCTTTCTTCTTATTTATTTATTTATTTTATTTTTTTGGACGTTTTGATAAGAACCCCCCTCCCCATAATTATAAATCATAAACTTCTTAAACTAAAATTCCAATCTCAGTGTTTACTGAAAACATAGCATTATGCCAGAGCTCCTTCGAGCATATCATCTAACTATATATCCTTCACGAATGTCATCTAGTAAATCTTTTATTGTCTAAAATATAAATGTATATTGACTTCGATTCCACAATACAACTGGATGCATTCTGCGTATGATGCTTGTTTTAAAATTAGCGCAATATATAAACCTATCAAGTGTTTGTGGAGGAGAGATGAAGAAGCTCAGATAAAAGTATTACTTCCATAATAAGCAAATGATGCATCTCATTCCAGCTCTCAGCAAAATGAACTTTCAGATAGTCCGCTCGTCGCCACCATCCAAAGCTCTCATACATGTGCAGCACAGACATGAAGGCTGCCATAACATCAAATTAGATGTTCTGTATTGTTGACACGGTTTTCATTGTTTTGTTTTCAGATCATAGCAATTGTGTATATATGAATTAAGGCAACATGTCTGGAACAACACTCAATATAGTGTACGCTTGCCTTTGACATTTGAAGTACAGATTGCGGACATATTTTAAGGGCTGAAGTGGAATTTTGTGTGCAAAAAGAGGTTTCTGACTTCTAAAAACTACAAATTTTGACAAAATAAAACAACTATAGCAATACAGAACTTCAGTAGTTACCAAAATAAGGAACTCTTGCAATAGTTTCTAGAACAAAAAACCTTGCATAATCTCGGTCATGGTACAAGGTGTCAAGTATCTTTATCACTGAGTCCTGAAATGGTACATGAATCTTATTACAATAGAAACAGCAGAATGTGATAGTGCAAGATAGTAATATGGCAATATTTACTATGATAATAAAGCAATAATATGACGGTTAGTTTCCAGGTCATATAAACTTCATATATATCCATAATTTATGAATCTGTCAAACATGAAAAACAGAGGTCTAGAAAATTGTGAAAAAGAATTCATTAATAGGTTAATATGATTCAAAACAAATGTCTATAGATGTCAGAACTGATATTAGTAGAGAGTTCAACATAATTTCTTATCGCTAAGAATGCACTTTTTCCCCTAAGCTGCGTCAACAAAATTGATTTACACCAAACTAAATCCTTCCATATACAATCATCAATTTATGCTAAGCGAAATAGAGAGCAAGAGAAGGATTAGACCATATTTGAAATAGAAATGTCTTTTTACCATCCGTCAAAATATTTTTGGTATCAAGCATAGAAGGTTATCATACATGATGATAGATTGTCAAGTGAAGCACAACAATCCCACAAAAGCGAGGATTTGTTTCATTCTAAATAAAAATTACAGGCTGAAGAGGTTGAATTAATGTGATATATACCGTGAGAAAAATATTTATAGATTGCTCAAACTTTATAATCAACTTCTCTAAACCACTGGTCGATGGATCGTCAGGTGGCTCCCCTGGGCTTCCTTTTCTTTCCGTCTCAGGACAACTCTTTGGATTGAATGACTCCTCTACAACCACTTTATCTTCATTCTCTCGCAAGACCGTCGCTCGAACTTTGAACAGCTTTCTACTTCCAAATCACAAAGAAAAATATAAACATATGGCAAAGGAAAGCAACGGGATGGGGGCAGAATATTAACAAGAAGCAAGTATTTGTGGGCAGTTTTCAAATCACTAAACCATAAGACAATTGAAAAGATTGCCTTTTACACCGTTCAAGTATAATAAACTCACCAAATCTGGACTTCTGTTGGATCATAAAGTCTTAATCTGATTAATTAACAATAGAATATTTAACTACATTTTTCAATCTTAATTTCTCACTGACAGCTGAAACATAGATGCAGTACATAATTCATCTTAATTTCTCACTGACAGCTGAAACATAGATGCAGTACATAATTCATGTTCGCGCGTGTTCGTGTAGCCTTTATAACAGTGACTAGGAAATCTGAACACACACATATCAATGGAAAGTTAACTCTTGGAAAAGCTCAATGCCATTTCTTAATTTTTCAAATATTTTTCCACGTCAGCAAACTCAAGCACCCAAAGAAAAAATCCAAAACCCAGATAAACTCAAGTTCTCCCTTTAATTATTAGTGACCAAAAAAATGAGAAAATACCAAAATGAAACATAAGAAGTACCTGGAGAACCGGGGATAACAAGCAGCAGCATAAGTGTGAAGTGTAGACAGATAATTTAACCGAAAAGGGTTTACAGAATTGACTGATGAATATCCCAATTCGTTTGCTTTCATAAAAGAGTTCGTCGACGAAATTGAAATCCGAGAAAACACAGAACAAGACAGAGAAATCGCCATAGTTTTCCCTCCTGTTCTCAAAAACCTAATACTTGTCCATTTAGATATAGAAAAATCTGATTGGAATTGAATTTCAGAAGGGTCGGTTTCTCAGTAAACAAGCAGCGAAAAGTCAGAAGCATTTCATGATATTTCATGCCAAAAATTGGGGTTTAGTTAAGGAAATTTTGAAGTGCGTTGGCAAAATACCAACCCTTTGTCCGTATTTGACGGAGAGATACGGCAGTTTACACCGGCGCATATTCCTTTGTCGGATTTAGGCTTATTGGGCCCTTTGCAATGGGCTTGACATATTTCTCTTGGGTTCGGATTGGTTGCGATTGTTGGGACTGTTGGACCAATCCTTCGGCCTATTATGAAATTTGATATATGGGCCCAATGCCAAGTGCCAATCAAATTTTTTCTAGGTATTCAAGTTCCTAATATTTCATTTTGATTGCATGTTGATCTCTATTCTCTAATCAATAAAAACAATTGGTTTCTCCGTCAAACGGTTATCCTCCATCCAGCCACTCAATCGATCCCGTCACAGAAAAGGTGACAAAAATGCAGTCAAGATCAGAGTGAAGAGGACGTAATCGTTTGTGCTTAGTGGAGAAGATTTGTCTTGCTTACAAACAGATTTTGTAATTTCGAAGAATTGTCCTATGGGTTCATTGAGATCTCAGATGGTGTTTAACGTCAATTTGAAATGGACCCACGCGGAAACTCCAGTCTCCAGTTGTCTTCATGTTTTCACTTCTTCTTCTACTAGTTTTTTCTCGAGCATTGTCTCAGAAATCGGTGGGAGGAGGGAGAACAAAATTTCTGATTGATGGCTGTAAGCGTTTGAATCAATTTACCTCTTCATTCTCGTTTATGATTAAGCTATTCTTGTTTTAATATTAATAATCTGTACTGAGATGTTATAGATTGTAGTGTTATTCCTGTTTTAAGCCTTGCATACTGTTGCCAGGGAAATGATTTGTCCGAGCTAGGTCTGGGATGAAAATTTCCGTTCATATCAGATTCTTTTATGAATATAGTGTAATTTACTAATCTTCTGCAGCATTTGGGTCTTTCACAGCGATTGCACGTTCCTAAGTTCGGGAACTGGGAAGATGACAATGTGTCCTATACAGCCTTCTTCGAGAATGCCCGCAAAGAGAAAACGAGTGGTTTAATGATAAATCCAAATGATCCGGAGGAGAATCCAGAGGCCTTCAATTCTCATGCTGCTCCAGCATCTATCCGTATTAGCCCTGATAAATCGGTGGCAGCAGGAAATTTTCAGCAGTATGTTCGTCGAAGGAACGTAGCTTCAGAATCAGGCAGCGATAAAAGCGCTTCAGATGATTCACTCCTTAAGCCAAAGCACCATACTAGAAGATCTGAGCGAAATAAATTTTTGGCTGATAGCACCAATAGCAGAATCCCACCGTCAGCAGGGCATAATAGAATGAATCACGCTGATGATTTTGTAAGTAATTTCGACTATTTAACAGAATACTAAATTAATTTCCAGAAAAAAAACTTATCTGACAATGGAAAACTCGTGTGGCAGTCTTATAAATCAGCCACCGTTCCGAAATTTGGTGAATGGGACGAAAGAGACCCCAAATCAGGGGACGGTTTCACTTTCATCTTCAACAAAGTGAAAGAGGAAAAACAAATATCGGCTTCTAAATTCCCTCCCGTGCCCTTACAGGATGCCAACAATTATCCAACCAGTCCAAACAAGAACACTAGATCAAAGGTTATGCCATGCCTTCATGACAGTGACCATTTAAGCTTCAAAAATCCAAATTCGATGCTTGATCTAATTTCATCCTTTTATTAATGTGCAGAAATGTTGCTGTCTGTTTTGAAGAGCAACAACACATGATTCGATTTACATTGCTTTTGAGTATTGTGGGACGTGAAGCTGGAAATTTGGGATGCTTTTCTTCAGTGAAACAACAAAATGTTAATACTATCAGGAGAATTTTTACACACTTTTCTATAGTGAAGACTGAAGATATGTTATCTGTAACTGTAAGAACACAGTTTCTTTTGCTGGAATTTGTTTTGGCAATGTTATGTATGACAGCTGTAGTATGTAAAATAGAACTTCAATTGTAGAACTTATAACAGGGAACATATAAAGAACGCGGTTTTTACTCCTTTTTACTGAACGATCAATCGCCAGCATAAATTGTCGAGACTTTTCAAGATATAAACCATCCCATAAAACTACCCAACTCTGTATTTAGTCTGGTTAACCAATTTGATTTTATTTCACTATGATCACACAACTTTATACTTGATGTCACCTTAGTCACTCAATTTAATTTTATTTCACCGTGATATCCCAATTTCATATAACGTTTCAACTTGACCTCCTAATTTCTTATAATATTTCACCATGGCCGCTCGATTTTGTACTCTATATATAAAATATTTTTGAAAAAAAAAAAACAAAAATAAAGTTTTTTCTTTTTAATTTTAAAATAAGTTTTTGTTTTATTTTAAAAACGTTTTTTTAAATAAGTTTTTATTTTATTTTTTTAAAATTATATATATATATAATGTAAAGTTATCGTTTTGTTCCTTTTGAAATTAATGAAAATGGTAAAAAGAAATTGCGTAACCATTGTGAAATGCTATATGAAATTGGGTGGTCATAATGAAAAGTTTTATAAAATTGGATAACCATGATAAATAAAATCAAATTGGATGACCGTATAAAGTTCGATGATCATGATGAAACACGCTCAAATTGAATGACTACGGTGAGACCAAATATAAAGTTAAGGGAAAGCGTGGGGTTGGGGCAAAAAATGTTGATTATGCGAAGACTAAGGTAAAAGTACACTTCTCTCTCACACACACATTAATTTTTAAGCATTATAGATATGCATTTAAGTCTGTGTTTGGTAGCAATTTTTCTAATCAAAAAAATAAATTTTCCGATCGTTAACATCAAAGTCAGCCGCAAAGTTTGACCGACCCTCTCACATGCGGGTCCCACTGACAACATTAAACGGTCACAATTCAATTAAAATTGTGCCAAAATCTACCAAACAGGGGCTAAATTAAATTGTCATAATATTTTTCCTTTTGAGTGAATAGTAAAAAGGCGAGCATCTATTTTGTGGAGTAAAATGTTTCAAAAATTACTCAACTTATACTATGATTAAGGTTGTTCATTGAATTTCGAACTACTTCAACTAGTTAAACTTTTTTCATTTGCACTCCATCCATCATCCTCAAAATATCCGTTTACATAGTGCTAAGGCAGCTGACGGAATTCTAATGTGGCGTTTAACGTTGTTAAACTCATGGCCCATCAATAAAAAAGAAAGAGGAGGGAACTGTTCACCCAACCCCACCCCACTCTCCAACTTCGCCAAACCAAATTAACCCACAACCACCACCGTCGCCACCTGCCACAGCCACAGACACAGACACCGACACCGTCACCACCAACAGCCACCGCCTGCCACAACCACCACAAACATGTCAACATTAATCACAACAATCAAAGGCACCAACCATGAAGTGAGCTATAATTAACCCATATCATATGTTCTTAGTTCTTACTGATGCAGCTTTGTAGGTAGCTCTAATTTCTACATATTGTTGCCATTCATCTTTCCAGACCCCAGTTTCCATCATTTTTTCTCTATTTTCACACACAAACACGCAGTATGTATGTATGTATGAATAATTGAATATCTTCTTCACCAAAATCAACCCATTTGCTTTCTTTGGATCTCAATCGAGAGTTATTAATGGAGGAGCTGCAATAAGAAGATGGACCCATTAATTCGGTGAACCTAATTGTGTCGGCAGTGGAATTAACCTACACCTCGGCTGACTTAATCCCTTAGATGAAATGAAATCCTCCACATATTTGTTATCAATTGTTTTCAATTTATTCATTTTTTTCTACTTTTTCTGAAATTATACATGAATATCTCTGTGTGTGTGTGTATACTCTATATTATGTTGTCAACTATGGATGAGAAATGGAACAAATGAAGGTGTGGTTTGGTTTTAATTCGGGCTCTTGGGTTTTGTGATGGCAGGTGGTGGCCGGATTGTGGTTGGGGGGTGCGTGGGTTTTGGGTGGGAAGTAGAAGAAGAAAATTTATTTTTTTTCTTTTTGATCTTTTGATTTAATTATTTTCGAGAGTGATGGATGTGGGGCGAACGTGAAAATTTCAATGAGTAAGTTGAAGCAGTTTGAAATTTAATGAGCAGTTTGTGACTATAGTATAACTGTATAAGTTGAGTGATTTTTGAAACATTTCACTCCAATTTTGTATGTCGTAGTAGAATGAAAATAGAATGACGCGATGTTAAAATACATTATAATCTCTTGTACAATATAGTGCAATTCTATTGCGGCTTCTTGTACAAGTAGCTCTCGCATTGAGAATGACATTTTAAAATTGGTTATGTAATGTACCATACATCGAATTTTTTAACAATTTGTTTGGAGCTCATTCTTCAACTCCAAAGTAGAAAAAAATGATCGTTGGTTGAGAAAGTGGGATTCACCTATGAGATAAACGGTCAAAAATGGTGACTGAATTTGGAGTCTAACGGTCAAATAATGTATTCTTTTGGTGGAAGAATGAGCTCCAAACGTGGGTTAAGTGTTGTAAGGGTATTTTTGACACTAAAATATATTAGATGGTGATAATATTTTTATTCTTTATAAAGGATATTAATACGAGCTTTCACTCTACTTGTCATAGCAGAGAGAAAATAAAGAGAAGTGAGAGTCCAAAATAAATTGAAATTCTCTTATACGATATAGAGTAATTTTACAGCGGCCCTTCGTGCACATGACACATTGCATTTAGAATTGATTATACCGTATACATCAAGCTTTTACCGTCAAAATGAAAATGTTTTGATTCAATCTTGACCCTTGTGTTACGATGATGGGAAGGATCAGACCGTAGCGTAGTCAATAGTCGCCCCATTGTGTTTGTCGAATAAGACGAGTGGTATCCAAATTCCTTCCCAGCCGTACCTTCTTTGTCGTCGTTACCATCTCTATCACAATTTTTTCTCTTTTTTTCCCAATCTTTCGATTTTGTTTTCGTTTTTTTTATTCATGTCAAAGTTACAATAATTATTTAACGCAAAAATTGAACTTTTAGAAATTAAACAAGCTATTTTCAAAATGTAGATCGCAAACTACTAGGGTGTGTTCGATGACTTTATTTTCATGGAAAATATCTTTCTTTTTTTCATCAAAGTTCTTACTTTTGGAGTGTTTAATTGATATTTTTATCAATGAAAAATATTTTTCAAAAGTCGGCCTTTCCTCAAACAAGGAAAATATTTTCTTTAGGGAGGAGTATGTTTTATTTTCCAGACAATTTACTCTCTCTTAACACATTTAGTTAATAATTTCCATGCAAATAAGTTTTAAGCAATTCAATTGCTTGGAATTTATTTTCTTTTCAAACAAATTTCATACTTGCAATCAAATACATCCCAAATCCATAATTCTATAAATTAAAGTTTCGAGATCCATTTCGATAAGAGACTCCAAGTAGATTTTTCCCTTCAAAATATTTTAAAAATGTTTCCCCTACTCCTATTGATAATGCCACTTACACCCTTTTTTTCTACCGCACGCTTCATATAATCATTGTTGTCAAGCAATGATTGGTTGGATCTTTTTTTTTTTTTAACAAAAATTGTTCAATGAAGTAGTGACAAAGTGTAAAATTTGGTGTAAAAAAATTGTTCAATGATGCAGTGACAAAGTGTAAAATTTGGTGTAATTTGGTGTACACCACGATGTATATGAAACGGGGGTGAATTTAGTATGAGGACAATGAGGTCAGTCACCCTACACTAAATTTAGAATTTCAAAATTTACCCAATATTTTTTCAAAAACCCCACTGCCCCAACACTAAATTAAGGATTTCAAATTTTGTCCAATAATTTTTCAAATTTTTCAAAAAAATCCTTATAATTTTCAATTTTTGCCCCACGATTATTTTTTCTAAAATTTGCCCCACTAATCTTTTCTTTTATGTTTGCCCATGATTGTAATCCCATTCCTCCACCCTTGTATAATTGTGTGAACTATGAACTCAAGAGCTCATGCGCAATGTGCGAGCTTCTAAATGAGATGAACAAGTACATTGGGTTCAAAAAATAGGCACGCTCACATCGAGTTGATAGAACCCCGAGCATGATGATTTAGATTAGGTCCTCCCCCACCCATGCTATGTATCCCCCGATCTATCTCATTATGATGTAATGACATTTTATTTGGACAAGTACATTCCACTGACCACTTCCGGTTTTTTAAGTTTTTGAATGAATGGGCATCGATATGCTTGACCTTTTAGTTTTTAAAAAAAAAAAAATATTTGTGCATGTTTTTATCTTGAACATGTAATTATGAATTAGTACTAAGATGGACGGCTGATTAGAGCATAAGATAAAATAACTAATCACGAGTAGTAAGTTTGGAATTTTAATAAGGTTTGAGCTCGATGACTAGTTCGAACTTAACATGAAATAATTAAACCCCAGCTCTGAGTCTGGGTTTTTAACAAGGTTTGAGCTCAACAACTAGTTCGAGCTTAGCATGAAATAAATAAACCCGAGCTCCAAGGCTGGTGTTTCAACAATGCTTGAGCTCGACGAATGGTTCGAGCTTAACATAAAATAATTAATCCCGAGCTCTAAGGTTGGGATTTTAATAAGGTTTAGCTCTACTACTAGTTCGAGCTTAACATGACATAAAAAAAAAAAACCGAGCTCTAAGGCTGGGGTTTTAACAAGGTTTGAGCTCAACGACTAGTTCGAACTTAACATGAAATAATTAAAACTGAGCTATAAGGTTGGGGTTTTAACAAGGTTTGAGCTCGACAATTGGTTTGAACATAACATAAAAATAATTAATCCCGAGCATGTTATAGTCTCGAGAACTTGGTTCCAGAAATGGCATTCCCTTTTGGTCGAGACATGTCCATGTACTTGTTCGTGACATGTTTTTTGGGTGCCTGCTTGTGACAAGTCTTTTCAATGCCTGCTCATGACAAATTTTTTCTGTGTCTGCTAGTGATAAGTCTTTCCATGCCTGGTCGTGGCATGCCTTTTCGATGCCTGCTCATGGCAAGTCTTTTAGGTTCTTGCTCATGACAGGTTTTTTAGGTGCCTATTTGTGGCAAGTCTTTAACGTGCCTGCTTGTGCAGTTCTTTTGGTTGCCTGTTTGTGGCAAGTCTTTTGAGTGTCTGCTCGTGACAAATGTTTTAGATACATGCTTGTAACATGTTTTTTGGGTACCTGCTCATGATAGGTCTTTCGATGTCTGCTTGTAACATGTCTTTTTCGTGCCTGCCCTAGTAGGTCTTTGAGAATATTTGAATCTATCGGGTAGTAGATATGACAAAATTTTAAGAGTGAATGGAGTGTTTGGGGTCGACAGCATCATGGTGGTCGACGACTATATAGAAGTAGACGGCCTATGTGAACATAAAGAGCCTCATGGTGATATACAGTTTGTCAGGGTAGACGGCCTATTATGTGATGCTCTACATAAGATGCATATCAAGTAACCCTTACTTCAATGGCCATCATAGATAATTATTAATGCCAAATTATGTCACTAGTAGTTGTTTCAACTCAACTCGGAGTTAATTTGACGTGACATAAATTTTTTTCTATCAAATTTATTGTTTGACAGTAGATAAAAAATAATAATAATAATAATAATAAAAAGATTATTTGCATCAATTCGTGTTGGATATTCCATGTGCAACGTCGTCTGAAACATAAAGCACTAAACTTTTGAAGTTGTAGCTACTTAATCAAGTTAGCATTAATTGATGCATAAGAAAATTGGAAAGTTTGAATCCTTTTGAAACAAAATTTCACGAGACATCCATGATAACTTTTGCTTTGAATTCATCTTCATCTGCCTAAAAAAACTACTTTACCTAATGATAATAAGAAAAAGTCAAGCACCCACAAAACTCTTTCTGGAAAATCTCCATTTTTGAGGATTTTTTTCTTCATTTCATTCCATATTTTGTCGACATGAAACCCAAACTCCCTAGTTTTTTCATGATTAATTGATCTGTCAATAATGAACAAGATTTTAGCTTTTTTTTCTTGGTTAGTACCGTCCATGTCGAATCCACCTTACCAAATGTGCAAGAAACCCTTTATTTCT
The DNA here is from genome assembly GCA_903798325.1 of Fraxinus xanthoxyloides. NCBI lineage: Eukaryota > Viridiplantae > Streptophyta > Magnoliopsida > Lamiales > Oleaceae > Fraxinus > Fraxinus xanthoxyloides. Next base: position 7,242 of record CAIGRL010202150.1, on the reverse strand, counting down.
TCCATAATGAGAACCCATGTTTCTGAATCTGCTCATGCACTTCTTGAAATCAATTCACTCATTCAAAAGAAAAACAACACCTTTTGATCATTCTGTGCTTTTGATAAACTTAGATTTTCAATGGCTACCTCATGTTTTAATCCATTTCGATTGCGAAAATCGAAGAGTAAAACATCTTCAACATCAATACCTTCCACTTCAAGAAACAGCCAATTAATTTCTGAAACTAACAATATGGAGAGGAAGAGATTTGACAGTTTGGAATCATGGTCAATGATATTGGATTCAGAAAATCTCGAAACATGGGAAGAATCTGAGGATCATGAGGAATGGACTGCTGATCTTTCTCAATTATTTGTAGGCAATAAATTTGCATCTGGAGCATACAGTAGGATTTATAGAGGGATTTATAAGCAAAGAGCAGTTGCCGTAAAAATGGTGAGAATTCCAACTCATAAAGAAGAGACTAAAGCTTTGCTTGAACATCAATTCAAGTCTGAAGTTGCCCTTCTTTCACGTTTATATCATCCCAACATTGTGCAGGTTAGAATTTCATTACCTTATCCAACAAGTCATGTTGTTTGAGTTCGGGTCGAAGAAGCAATATCATGTGAAATTAGATTTGAGATTTAAGAATGAAAAATGTTAGCAATATCTTCCCTAGGTCGTCGTGTTTGTTAAATTCCGATCATTACCAAATTCACTACACTTCTTATTTTCACTTACACAGCTTGTTTCTCTGCAGTTTATTGCTGCGTGTAAGAAGCCTCCCGTATACTGTATTATCACCGAGTACATGTCACAAGGGAATTTAAGGATGTATCTCAACAAGAAAGAGCCATACTCGCTTTCAATCGAGACAATTCTGAGGTTAGCCCTAGACATTTCACGAGGAATGGAGTATCTTCATTCACAAGGGGTGATACATAGAGACCTCAAATCGAACAACTTGCTTTTAAATGACGAGATGCGTGTTAAGGTTGCAGATTTTGGTACTTCTTGTCTTGAAACACAGTGCAGGAAAACCAAAGGAAACATGGGAACTTACCGTTGGATGGCACCCGAGATGATCAAGGAGAAAACTTGTACTCGGAAAGTCGATGTCTATAGTTTTGGGATCGTGCTGTGGGAACTTACGACGGCCGTGCTTCCTTTTCAGGGAATGACTCCGGTGCAAGCTGCATTTGCTGTGGCTGATAAGGTTAGATTTATTCCCTATTTGTGTTATAAGCATCCACTGGTATCAATTCTATCAGTTTTGAGGACTTGGCTGCATTATCATAGTCGGGTTTAAGTCCAAATAAAGTAAAACGGTTACGGTAAGTTGACAATCGAACATAAAATACACCAGTACCCCGAGGTTCATTCCCTATTTCTACAAATCAGGATCTCATATGCACACCCTTTGTACCAATATGTAATCTAGTCGAGTTAATGTCATTTGTTTATGGAATTTATACACGCTCTGCTCGATCAAATTCTTGAAAGTTGTGTGAGATATTTGTTACCTTTTCTGCAGAACGAGCGACCTCCATTGCCAGCCAGTTGTCAACCTGCGCTCGCACACCTTATAAAGCGTTGTTGGGCAGCAAACCCCTCAAAGCGGCCAGATTTCAGTGACATCGTGTCTGCTTTGGAAAAATACGATGAGTGTGTCAAGGAAGGACTCCCTCTTACTCTCCATTCAGGGCTAGTGACCCGAAAGGCCATTCTTGAACGCTTAAAAGGTTGCGTATCGATACCTGTACATGCCTAACAGTCTTCCTTTAGACAAGCTTGCGTTGCCACAGTATTGTATTTTTTGTTGTTACCTCTTAGACTGGCCAATTCAAATTTTTATATAGTCAGTGTCTTCATAATTATCTGATATATGATACTATTTCAATTAGTTCAGGCTGTCTGTATTGAGTAGAACCCGATAGAATTTATGAATGGACCTTTGAAATACTTGTGTATATTTTCTTCTCCACTTCTATTATATTTAGCATCCTGATCATTTCACTTATCTAGCTCCGCTATGTCCCAACTCTGGATGAACCGGCCCACAAATCTTAATCAAACCAGGCCCAATGTGACCCATTTATAGTTCTGGGTCCAAGGTCACCCAACCATCAGACCCATTACAATCTACGAAATTTTAGTTCGAATCTCACCATCATCCATTTGTTAAAAATTTTGTGGTTTAGAATCTCTTACCACCAACCTACTAATAAAGACATATGCCCACATCTCACTAATACAAAATATTTTGCAATAAGATGGTTGGGTTGTTGCGGCTGTCATTTTTTCTTAAACTATGTCACATTTGGCTAACTGTAAACACCAAACCTACTTTGAACAAAAATGGCGTACCTATCCAAGAGGGAACTGTTTTTTTGGCCAAGTTTAAAAGTCGACTTTAGACTTTATTCGATAACATTTTAATAACTTTTAAGCTCAATCAAACATTCATATAGATTGTTGATCAAAACTCGAAGCACATTAATGAACTGGACCCCCAAGGCATATGTCTACGAACAGACAATTTAAGTGAATTGGACAGGGCAGCAAAGGATATTTCGAAAAGGTCTATAATCATGTCGGAGTGAAAACAAGAGAATAGACAAAGGTACATTTGTTTGCATATGGCAGAAGATAAAGTGCAATAAAGGGAAGCATAACAGTTGATTGATCAATTTAAGCAAAATCACAAAACATAATGCCATTACCCATAATCATTCGGTCAAAAACCTCGATTTGGGGTCGTCGAGGAAATGGATTCAAATGAATATAGCTTCTGTCTATAATAGATTGTGTTAAAGAAGAATGTTAACGTGTAAGAATTATCAGAGCAAAGCCGTGTCAAGTTTCGAAAAAACCCGGCTCGATAGAGAATGTATTAGAGAAGATTTTTGGAGAAATTAATGAACGAGTCTATATAAAATTACTCATAATTGAAATTTTACATAGGAACTGCAAAAGAAAAAATGAAAATTTATTGAATTCTACAAGCAAAAGTAAGACATTACAAACCCTTTTTTTCAGGACCATACACCCCAAAATCTCTCTCCAAGAAAATTCAAGAACCCCCCAACAGACCCTTTTTCGAGTTCTTCTTCCGCCGTTTGTTCATCCTCAGCATCACCGGAAATGGCACTCTCCACAGTTGAATTTGATTCAGTAAATTCGTTCTTACTCAAGCTCAGTTCAGAGACTTTTAACTCATCTGAGTTAGGACCGTTATTACGTCTACTCTTCCTTCTCTCTCTTTTGCTCTTTTCTTTCTTGTTTTGCATTTGCAGACCATCTTCAAAAGCATCTATAATTTCGTGTATGAGTTGACGGTTCGGCGAAGAGTCCCATCTCACCCAGTAGCTCGTGTAGCAACTAAAGCAGTAGCATTTGAAAGACGGCCGGTGTTCATCGGCGGCGTTGCTGGTGATTTTGAGGGTGTTCTTGCGGTGTTGGTTGGAAAAGTTGGTGGAGGAGCAAGAAATGAGATATGCCAAAACTTCTCTGTCCTCCAGCGACAGAGCTGCCGTGAGTGTCAAGATTGTCGCTGGCAAAAATGACAACAATTGGTCAGAAACCAAAGGTGGCGTCGGATGAACAGTGCCTTTCTTGTACATCTTCTTCATGACTTATGACAGTAGTTTTAGAGAGAGAGAGAGAGAGAGAAAAGTCTGTCGATATAAAGTAGAGGAAGAGAGAGAGACAGAGAGTGAACTCAGTGAAGGGTTAAACCAAGGGGAAAATTTCAATTGTCGTCAGTGGACTTATGAGTTTGTTTTAAATTGGTCCCTCAACATCGTTTTATTTCAATTTGCTCTGACTTTTTTTTTCGTTTCTTTTTTCTTTTTAAATTTCACCATTATGTTCTTAATCGTGACCAAAATTAAGCCTATGTTTGATTTTGATAAAAAAATTAATTTTTAGTAGATATGAGAGAAGGTTACGTAGTTCGTGCAGGAAAGTTTTTTCACCTTCATTGGATATTCGAAAAAAGTTAATAAAATGTGTGGTTTAAAAAAAATAAAAATTTTAAGTCCCATAAAATATATGAATTAAATTGTGAGTCTCCGAAAATATGTGATTAAAAACTTAATTTTATATCAACGTTTTAGCTAAATTAAACATCGGTGAAATATTAACCCACCGACTTACAAATTGTGTCCAAATACTTGTTTGATGCTAAATCAATAGTTCATTTACTCGACAAAATGAAAAAGAGATCACACCAAAGTAAATTTAAAGTATTTTATTTACTCATTTGAATTTTCATTGTTAGCAAAAATCAACGATTTAATGTCAAACAACGTCAAGACACGTAACACATTGGAACATAAAATTGGTTGTTATGATTGATAGGGAAATTTGAATATATTCATTCGAGTTTTCTTTAACAACAATAATTGTTGTTTCAATGTCAAACAATTATCACGAGAGGAATAGACGGTCGAATTGACTTTTTTTCAAGTTCAATAAAATGTCATTGATTATACAGCTGATTATAATTATTTAATTTGAATTATTATATTTTATTAAATCCATTTGAAATTCCATATTCAATGTTGCAATAGTCAAAATGCAAGATTAGCTGTTAGGGTTGGAAATCATATTCTATCGATCCCTTTGTGTTCCATATTCAAAATTGCAATCTTCAATCAGTCAAAGCACAAGATTGACTATCGGATCTTTGGGACAGAATGTTCAAATCAAAAATATTAAACCATCGAATTGAAGCTGAGCTACCAACATGAACATATCTTTAAGTTGGATGACTTCAAATTATGCTTGTGGAGAGGGAGAGAGATTGGCGACGTATAATGGGTGGTGGCTTGTTCAGGCACTGGGGAACGTTCGAGTGCGACGCAGAGCTTTTTGCAGGCTCATCAGTAAGCACTACTAGAGAAAGGGTGGAATTTGATTGGTTAAACAGTGTGCTATATGATGTAATGGGACCTCCGCTAAACCATTTTTACCATATAACTTTTGCAGAAGGAATAATGTTGTTTAGTGGTATAAAGCGAGATTATGCCTGATAAGTTCGATTAAATAAATATTGTGATATTGTATTTAAGTGAAAATAATGATATTTATAATTAGCGAATAATCATCCTATGATATTTCTACTTCTTGTAGAAGAGTTTTTTTTAGGAAGTTGTCTTCATTTTTATTTGAAAACTAATTTTTAAAAGCCTCTTCCGAAATTACTTTTAGAGGAAGAGTCGCATTAAACCAATTTCCTCCAAAAAAAAATTTCAAACTACCAAAAATAGTTTCATAAAATTAGTCAAACAAATTTGAAAGGAGTTTTTTATTTTGATTTTTCAAATGTCATTCCAAATAAGCCTTAAGCCCCTATTTGACAACCATTTTTACAAAATTCATTTTTTGTTTCAAACTCGTTTCTACCACATTCTCACAATAAAATATTCAGTACGTAAATCAAAACGTTTTCTTATTTTTTAATCACACAATTTTCAAAAAATAACTATTTCAAAACTCTCTTTTTTCCCAATAATTTCTTTTTTATAGTTGTCAAACAGGGGCTAAATATATTAAGTCAATGTTTGGTCCCAATTAAATTTTAATTTATTTTTTTAAATTCCCTTATTAACGACGCATTCTCTTAATAAAATAATATTACATATAAACTCAAAAATTCTTCTTATTTTTTAATTACACATTGTTCAAAAACCACAATTCCAAAATCATTTTTTTCTTTTTTCAAATAACTTAGCTCAAACAAGAGCTAAAGGTCCTTCTAAATTTGGGTTTTACAGGCCCATAGTCTTGTCGCGTGCATTTAAAAATTAGCGCTTGGAGTCCAATTTTTTGTCCAAAATGTATTTTAAAATAATATTTTGATAGAGAATATGTGGTTTAAAATAATAAAAAAGTTTTGAGTTCACGTGCAAATTTGGATGCCAAAATCACTAAGCAGAAACTCTTCCCATATAGGTCGAGCCCATCCTAGTAGTCAGGGTGTAGCTATATGAGAATTTTAGGGTTTTGCCACGATAAACCAAAATGCAGAGATACCACTACATATAGACCCAAACAACAAGGGCTTTGGGCTAGTCCACTAACAATACAAGCTCAAAAGAAAATGGTCCAATTACAAAAGGTACCACAAGAGTTAACCATGACATCAAGATGGTCCAATTTGTTTATGTTGGTGGCCTATTCGGTAACACTGATTAGAAAGTGCTCAATAGTATTAAATAAAAAGAACACTATCCGGTACGGTTATAAACTACATACCAAACATGCCCTGAATGAACCACGTATACTGAATGCTGGTGCTAGCATCTCAATATCCCTCGACTTTCAAAAACTAACAGATAGGCTCAGAGTAAATACTTGTAGCATAGATGATGTGACAAATATCTCTAGAATAAATACTTACCTTCTCACGCTTATTAGATTTACATAATTCACTATCTATTTATAGCTGTAATATTATACCAATGAATACTTTACCTTGCTAAGCGTACTGCTGCATCGTTATACATCCGGAGCTGATTGCAAGAGTGAATTCAAGTAAATCAAAGCATAACGCCGTAGCTGATTGAAGAATTTGTGCAAAGCATTTATATTTGGGACACACTTTTGTTCTGCTCTGTGTCCTCAACTTGTATTTATTATGTGATACTATGTAATGGTTAATTGTGAAGGTGCTGAGTATGCTAAGACAAGAACATCCTGCATCCCTAGAAAATCTTCACATGACGCATAGACTGATGTTTAATTTCTACATGTATTTATCCGCCAAAATTGTAGATTGTGGAGAGTTAAGGTCATCCCTGTCATAATTTTCCCTAAAAATAAAGATGAAATTGAGGGTTTATCCACAGAATATCTAGTCATAGCTGCACTTAGGTCAGCCTGTCACGTCCTCACCCATATTATTTTGGTTCATGCATAAATGTTTTTGCTACATTTTACCTATCATGTAATATTTGCAGCCTTATAATCCACCTGCCTGTCTCTGCTTATTCGCAAGAACAATTTTCAACATCCGAAGCCACATTTCCACCCACTTATAGCCCAGTGTCTCTGGCATCCCTTGATGTGCCATGTCCTTAAAGCTTTCTGTGTGTACATACACATAGCATGGCTCTTAAATATTCATCCTTCACTTCTACCAGCATTTGGAGGCAAAAGTTATTATGGCATGAAGGTGCATAGAGCAGTTATTGCTTCTGGAGCAATGTATAGAAGTTCAATATACTCGTTTTTACACTTTCGAAATGTTTC
>CAIGRL010202124.1:0-20033 GCA_903798325.1 Fraxinus xanthoxyloides | reverse complement strand
AATAAGTATTTTAACATTAAAAGGCAAATATTAAAATTACCTAAAGCTAGATTGACTTTGACCATAAATTTCAACAAAAATACTTTGCCCATGTTATATAAATAATAAAAAAGAGAATATTTTATACAATACATTACAAATATGACAAAATAATTGAAAAAAATACAAAATTATAGCTAAAACCCCTTTTTGAAGCTTGACTTTCACTTCTCCAAATCTTTAGACGTCTTCCCCTTGTGCTCTTGATTTTGCTCCTAAAATAACAACTAAATCAAAAGAAAAGAAAAGAAAATGAAAAGGGAGGAGGAGGAGGAGGAGGAGGAGGAGGAAGAAGAAGAAGAAGAAAGGAAAAGAAGAAGACAGAGAGAAGCTACCCGAATTCAGATTTAAAAACCAAGGAAAAATCATATTTGCAGCTCAAGTCCTTGAATTTTCGATGAGTAACCAAAAAGGCCCTCAAACATTTTAAAGGGGTGCTGCTACAGTGGCGCCTAGGCATCAATTCTCTGCCAAAAAAATGATTTTGGTTTAATTTTGTAGCAAAGTTCCCTAGATAATAGCACGCCAGGTCCTTCAACTTTTATCTTGTACAATTTAGTCCACATATTTTGAATCTTCTTTCATTTACGCACTCCATAAATTGCATTCAAGGTCTTTCAACTTTCTGGACTAGTTCATTTTGATCCCCACATTCACAATCTTGCACAAATTTGGTCATTTTCTCATCCCTTTTGCTTTGTTTTATTTCTTTGGGTAATTTTTACCTATAAAAGCAAAAATTACATAATCGTGAGGAAAAATTCGCTCATTTTTATCAATAATAGATATATTTATGCATTAAATAAATGTGCAAAATACACTTATCAGTCACCTTTTGCAACGTTCATTGATTGTTGCAAAAAGTTTTACTTTTTACGAAATTTATTAAACGTTAAAATCTGATTCTATAGCAACATTAAGTGATTGTTACTGAAACTTTTAATATATAGCATTTTGCAACATTCATTGAATGATACAAAAACTTTCACTTTTTGCAACTTTTTTTTTAATGTTGCTAAAAGTTTCATTTTTTGCAACATGTTGAACGTTATTAAAATCTAATTCTATAGCAACGTTCATGCACGTTACTGAAACTATTTCTATATAATCTTTTTCAACGTTCTTTTAAGTTTTGTTAAAAAAATAAAAAACTTTTTACAATGTTCGTTTTAATGTTACAAAAAGTTTTCATTTTTTCCAAATCACGTAATATATGGGCTCAAATTGCAGAAGCCCAAATAAAAAAGATACGTGCATTAAAACAAGGGAAGAATTCATAAATAAGAGGTTAAGTATCACCCATTTCAAAAATAAAAACGAATGTTTCAAATTTCAAAAATCGATACTAATTAAAATTTATTTATGATTTAATTAATTAATTATATATTTAATTAAATTAAATATATTCATATCACAAATCTAGATAATTTGGTCACAAATTAACGTCACATATTATTTTTCGGTCACAAATCAGAAATATTATGTCACAAATTATTTTACGGTCACAATTCAAAAATTATATAGGCCACAATTTGTTCATCAGTCACAAATCAAAAATTTAGACGTAACAATTTATTTATCGGTTACAATTCATAAATATTATAAGTCACAACTTAATAGATAGTCACAAATTGTTAAATTATAGGTGACAATTAATCAAAATTTAGGTCGCACATTATTTATTGGTCACAATATATCTTTTTCATTGGTCACAAACTAACCAATTTAATGGTCACAATCAACTAAATAATGTGTGACCACAACCAACATGTGTGACCACTAACGCACCACTCCCTCTAGCAGCATCAGCATCACATTCACCACCAAAATCACCACTACCACGATAGCAGCACCACCTAAAACAAATCAACACATAGTAGAGAAACACAACCACAACATAAACGTAAACGTAAACCACCACCATAGCAACGCAAAACCACTACCATAATAACCACGACACCACTTCCACACCAAACTCCAGAACCCTCATGCTGCTAGGTCGCGATATCACCGAACACGCCGGCACTAGATCGCAAGTGCCTTGTACACCACATATGACTACAACTAACACCAACACCCCCATCACCACCACAACACCACCATCACCACCGCCACCACAAAAATCACCTCAAAAACAATATAAAACCACCACAAACTGCCACAAACTACAAATCCATCACATAAACAACCATCACAAAACCTATTGCCACATACAAAGACGCTCAGACTGATGCGCACCGGTGACCAGAGTGTACGCCGCAGTGGGTGGCCCTCTAATCTTGTCGCCACGCTCTGAACTCGTCGTTGCGCACGACATGATCACAACGTCGTGCACAACGACAACATGCTATGAGCTTGTTGCGCAACGCCTCTCACAATGGCAACCAAATCGCTGTTGTGCCCGGCGAATGGCAACTGATTCGTCGACTTTTTGAGAGAGGGATGCGTGAGAAAGAGAGATAGATGAGCACTGAGAGAGAGAGATATATATATATAGAGAAATGTGAGGGGAGAGTAATTAGGGATTGTGATGAATTTTGGTGGTATTAATAACATTAAATATTTAAATTAATATCTAATTTTTGTATAAACAAATTTTGTATTTGATTTTTTAAATTGGATCTTAAAAATTTTGGTTTGACGCAATTACCATCTAAAACAAAGGCAAAACCCTAAATCTCATTTCTTCATTCCAATCGCCCTTCCATTCTCTCATGCTTTATTCTTTGTTTGAGAGGGAAAAAATAGAACACTTGGATACACCCCTACCACCAGCAGTAGATATCAGCCACGGTTCCTCCACCTCCTCCCTCTGCCTCTCCACATCCCCACCCTCTGCCCTTCTTCTCACCATTAGATGAGGCAAAAACACCATACTTTAATCATTTATTGTTTTAATGTTAGTGTAATATGAAATGTGAATGATTCATTGGAAATAGTTTGATTGACAAAAAGGGAAAGGTGCTAAATTGATGAATACGGGGGAGTTTGATTTAGAACTTGTTTGCATAAGTTGGAGTGGGATTCATTTGCACGAAACTGCAATAGGATAAGCAATTTCGATTTCAGCCGATCTGGGTGGGTCCGTCGAGAGGGACATCGAGTAGGTGAATTTTTTCAACTGAAAATATGTTTCTATTTTTGAGCTTGTGTTCACTTAAAGATGATGAGTGTGCTATTGTTGTGAGTCTAATTTTTCACTATTTCGTGTAGTTTCTTTTCCATTTTTTAAATTTAACTAATTCTATTACTTAAAATCCAATTCATTCTCAGTAGATTTTTTTTTATTATATTGCTATTGAAATGTACTACCTTGTTTGATCCCTTTTTTACTATAAGAAAAATGGCCTTCTTATTTTTCATAAGCATGCATTTACAGAAATGGAAGCAATGGGGTTAACACACACACACACACACACACACACACACAGAGTTGTGACCGGATTTCTATGGAAAGGTTATCTAGTTGCCACGAGTGCCATAGTTTTGAATTTAATTATTGAGGGTTGCATCTACTTCTGGAGACCAAAGCCCCTTTCTCACTATAGTCCTATCACAAGAAGGAGTTTTTAGCACGGCTAGCTTCCTATGGTACAAAGAGAGAAAGTGTGTGCATGAGGAAAGAAAATTAATGGACATACAAGTGCAAAGTGCTGAACACAAAAAATGTGCCAACATAATCCCCTCCCACCTTCCATCCGCATAGAGATCTCCTGCACGCTAAACACCCTATTAGAAGGCAAATGTCGTCGATCGAGAAAAAATTCTGGTGACCGTTTGTACTCTGACGTTAAAAACCAAGAATAATTAACCAAGAGGGGGTGAATTGGTTTCTAAAACTTTTTCAAAAATAAATTCAAGTCTTAAAAAATATACTAGCAATTATAACAATTTAACAAATATGCACAAATACAAAGTTAATTAAGCACGAACAATTCGAGCAATATAAAGATGTTAAGTAAAATGGATAAAGAGTGCAAACGATATAATTATGGAGGTTCGATCCAATGCAATGATCTACAACCCCTGTTACCAAGCTCTCCGACACGAACAATGTCAATTTCACTTTGTTGATTGAATTGTGGTGCAATCCAGCCATTTACAAAGCTTTCGGTGACTTACAAGCAAGGAGTATCGATCCTTTTACAACGTTAAGCTTTCCGAGACCTCAACCCGACCCACAATTCAAATGAATTTACAAATGAAATATTCTTTTCTTAATGAATGATAAATTCAAAGTTAAGTGCAAGGAGAGAAGTAGGCTAACACATTGATAGATAGCAATAAATGAAGCTCAAGAATTAGATTTGAAAAACTTTGATGAATAAAATGATTTTCAAAGTTGAGATCAATCAAAAGTTTTTCAAAGTTAGAATGATTTGATAATAATAAATGAGGTAAGAAATAAATGCAATTTTATCTCACAAAAAAACTCAATTGAATGCTCTAAAGTATTATAATAAATGAAAAGTGAGTTAGTGTTTATAGAGATGAAAAATGCCAAAATTTTTGTCAATTCGGATGACAGGTCCGGTCGACCGTCAATTTCCGGATGACCAAAACGATCGTTTGTACGGAAAAAAATAAAAGTTGGAACGGTTAAAAATCAAACTGTTGAAGCATTTCCGATCGACAACTTCTTGGGCAGGTCAATCGACCAATCCGGCTAGTCGACGGCCCATTAGGGGCTGTCCAATTTTCTGATTTCTTTTGTTTTGCTTTTTCACTTTTGTGAAAATCATTTTTCACTTGATCAAGATGTCGTTTTTCGAATCATTTTTTAATGCATGGAATTATTTTGAGCTATATCCATTCATATCGTATATCAAGGTGTTAGTACCTTTATATTTTTGCTAAGAAACCAAGTATTTAATCTAGCTCCAAATTTTGAGCCTTGATTTCTTGAATGTGGCTTCGATCCTGACTTTCTTCAAGAGTTCGATTTGTGATGATAGCTTTTGCTCTTTTGACGGCCATTGATCAATATTCTTTTGTGCGTGTTGAAAAACTATAGTCACTAGAATTCAACTTGTTAGTAAATAAGATCAACTTATTTGTTATAATCAAAACTTCGAGATTTTTAGATTAACCATATGTCAACAATCTCTCCCTTTTTTATTATGAAAAAAAAAAGATGATTTGCGAGATAATATTGAAAAAATTGGAAGGAATATAAATACTCAATTATGCATGTGATCCATATATTCCCCCTATCTTTTATGAAAAATAATCGAATGCGTTAAGATACATGTTTATGTAGGAGCATTTTTCGATTTATTTCAAGCATATTACCATGTGATCTATATATTCGTCCTATCTTTTATAAATCATTGATCATATGTTTACCATGGGATGGAGTGACTCGTGGACCTCATTGTTTAGAGGAATTTCAAAATATTTAAAACTTTTGGTAAGGAGCATGCTGTAGGGTAGGTGTGAATGGCAGAGTTGACAAGTTTCATGTGACCTAGGGCGATCGTTGGAAAATCCTACTTTCGTCCAACCAAGAAGGAATCGAGAAGGAAAAGGTCGAAATGAGTGACTCATCAAGATGACCTTTTTAAGGGAGAATACTGTGAGCAATAATAATAATATGCAAGACCTTACAAGATAGGGTTAGTTGGTTTGAACTAAGTTTGATCGGATGTTCAAAGTTCTTGCCGGTAACTCTATGACATGGAATTATAGTATTACAATCGTCACGATGTGGGTGAGTCATATGACAAAAAAATTGATTTGGACATTCTTCTAACTCAAAAATAGAACGTATAATCGATTTAGTAATGGTAATACGTTTCCCTTTCAAAAGACAAGAAATGCTACCCGTACGAGGAGTAAAAACCATATTTTTGTAAAATTCTCTCATGAGTTTAGAATAAGTATGTTCATTCATAAAAGCAATAGATTCCTCAATACAAAATTCGGGTGCTTGAAGAGAAAGAACTACAAAATTGACATTTTTATCTAAAAGAGTAGGGGATTTGTCAAAGTGAGGTTCTGGCACCTCGCGCTCATCCTTCGATGAAAAAGAAGTTGGTAACCTCTCCCTCCTTGGTTTCTTGCTTGGAATCTTGACCCTTGGCATGATGGAGAATAAAGGATATTCACTAGAGGATGGGTACTAGGAGAAGTGAGAAAAACTCTAATTTAGTGAGAGAAAAATGGAAATTTTGAGGTTTTGGAGGAGAAGAAGCGATGGGTTTTTGAGATCTTGAGTAGATCTAGAAAATTGATGGTAGATCTAAGAAGATTGAATGTGGATCTATGGAGAGCAAGTGAGAGAAAAGAGTGAAAATGAAAAAAAAAATGGGGGAGGAAGAATAAAATCCCATCGGTCCGGTCGACCGGACCTTCCTCCCCAAACTTTTTGCGCGTCCGGCTAAACATCATATTAAATTTAAATGGAATGTGATGCACAAAAAGAAACACATATAAGAGCGTGTAATTTCAAGCATATACTTCATTTTCATCAATTATGCCTAAACCTCTCCTAAGATGTGAGAATCAAACATGAGCTAGAGGTTTTGTGAGTATGTCGGCCAATTGATTTTCCGTGTTTATAAATTCTAGCACAGTATCACCTTTTGAGCATGATCTCTAAGGAAGTGATGTCGAATTTTAATATGTTTCGTTCTAAAGTGCAAATTAGGATTTTTTAGATAAATTAATTGCACTAGTGTTATCACACATGATTGGAGTATGATCAAAGGATAAGTGATAATCGCTAAGAGTTTGTTTTATCCATAGAACTTGTGCACAACAAAGATATATTCAGCTTGGCGATAGATAAAGCAACGAAGTTTTGTTTTTTTACTAAACCATGATAAAAGTGCAAAGCCTAAAAAGTGACATGTTCCGATAGTACTTTTGTGATCAATAGTGCATCCGGCCCAATCGACGTCCGAATAGCTAGTAGATCAATGTGAGTGCCTTTCGGATAACAAAACCCTAAAGTCTTAGTGTCACTTAGATATCGAAAGATTCGTTTTACGGCCTTAAGATGAGATTCTTTAGGATTTGATTGAAATCTAGCTCATAGACAAACACTAAACATAATGTTGGATCTACTTGTGGTTAAGTAAAGAAAAGATCTGATCATACCTCAATATTTTGTTATGTCAACATGTGTACCTGACTCGTCCTTGTCCAGTTTTATAAATGTGCTCATGGGAGTGTCCATAGGCTTCAAATCATCCATGTCAAACTTCTTGAGCATGTCTAATATGTACTTAATTTGATTGATGAAAATTCCATCACAAGTTTGCTTAATTTGGAGATCGATAAAAAAATTAAGTTCTCGCATCATACTCATTTCAAATTTCATGCTTGTGCACTTAGAGAATTCTTCACATAGGCGAATATTAGTGGCACCAAATATAATATTATCAACATAAATTTGAACAATAATCATGTCATTTTTGTGAGTTTTAACAAAAAGAGTTGTGTCCGCTTTTCAAATCGAAAAACTATTTGAAATAAGAAATTTGCTCAATTGTCCGTACCAAGCTCTAGGAGCTTGTTATAGACCATAGAGAGCTTTACGAAGTTTGAAAACATAGTCCAATTTTTTATGATCTTTAAAATCGGNTCGAACTTTTTGAGCATGTCTAATATGTACTTACTTTGATTGATGAAAATTTCATCACAAGTTTGCTTCATTTGGAGACTGAGGAAGAATTTAAGTTATCATCAACATAAATTTGAACAATAATCATGTCATTTTTGTGAGTTTTAACAAAAAGAGTTGTGTCCGCTTTTCAAATCGAAAAACTATTTGAAATAAGAAATTTGCTCAATTGTCCGTACCAAGCTCTAGGAGCTTGTTATAGACCATAGAGAGCTTTACGAAGTTTGAAAACATAGTCCAATTTTTTATGATCTTTAAAATCGGATGGTTGTTCAACAAAATCTTCTTCTTGAATGAAACCATTTAGAAATGTACTTTTGACATCCATTTGATATAGAGTAATATTATTATGACAAGCAAAAGCAAGAAACATGCGAATGGATTCTAATCTAGGAACCAGTGCAAAGATTTCCTCATAATCGATGTCTTCTTCTTGATTGTAACCTTGGGCCACCAATCTAGCCTTATTACACACAATTATCCCATTTTCATCCCGTTTATTTCTAAAAATCCATTTTGTACCAATTACGTTTTGATTATTTGATCTAACAACTAAATCCCAAACATGGTTTCTTTCAAATTGACTTAGTTCTTCTTGCATTGCTAGTATCCAAAATTCATCAAACTCGAATTCTTTAAAGTTTTTAGGTTCAATTTGAGAAATGAATACAAAACTACCAAAATGATTTTTAAGAGAGGTTCTAGTAGTGATACTTTTGGATGGATCTCCTATTATTAATTCCTTCGGATGAGATGGAACAAACTTCCATTCATTTGATAGTGAGGGATCATCTTGAACCTCGGTTGACTCTTCCTTACTTTCTTGAGAATTTGGCTCCTTCGTTTGTTCTTCGTTGGTTATTACCTTGTTTCGATTTTCAATGTTCATTTGTTTGAATGAAGCTTCCAAACTTACATCATGATCAAGACCTTTCTCGCGACCAACTTAGTTTCATCAAAAGTGACATGCATGGATTCTTCAACGACTAGAGTTCTTTTGTTAAAAAACTTTATAAGCTTTGCTAGTCGATGAATATCCTAGAAAAATACCAATATCGAATTTTGAATCGAATTTTCCCAAGTTGTCTTTTGTATTTAAAAACGTATTTGCAACCAAAAACTTTAAAGTAACTAATATTAGGAATTCTGTTTTTCCAAAGCACATAGGGAGTTTTAGTTTTCTTATGATTAACTAAAACTCTGTTTACAATGTAACAAGCCGTATTAACGGCTTTGGCCCAAACGTATTTTGGTAAATTATTCTCGTTAAGCATGGTTCTTGTCATTTCTTCTAGTGTGCAATACTTCCTTTCTACTATACCATTTTGTTGAGGAGTTCTAGGAGCCGAGAAATTATGTTCATATCCGTTTTCATTGCAAAAATTATCAAAAGCAATATTATCAAATTCTACATCATGATCACTTCTAATAGTTATGATGGTATAACCTTTTTCATTTTGGACATTCTTACAAAAATGCTTAAAAACTTTTAAAGCTTCTTCTTTTAGACCCAAAAATATGACCCAAGTAAATCGAGAGAAATCATCAATAATTACAAATGCATAATGTTTATCACCCAAGCTATCGACTTTAGACGGTCCAAAAAGATCCATGTGAAAAAGTTGTAATGGTTTCGTAGTTGAAGTATATGCTTTAGGTTTAAAAGAACTTTTTATTTGTTTTCCAAATTGACAAGCGTCACAAACTCTATATTTCTCAAATTTTAGGTTGCTAAACCTTTGACAAAACAATTTTTGGAAGTTTTAGAGAGAAGATCCAGGCTAACATGTCCTAATCTCCTATGCCACAACCAAGTATGTTCTTTCAAACTTAAAAGACATTTTCATAATTTTCGAATTCGATATTTATTATATAAACATCTTTACTACGACTTCCTATAAATATCACTTATTTTGAGGTAGCATCCTTAATAAGGCACTTAGAAGAATCGAATTTAATATTATAACATTTATCATATAATTGAATAATGCTAAGCAAATTAGGTTTGAGGTTATCTACTAATAAAACTTTTTCGATTTTAGGAGATGAATGATTCCCCATATCTCCGATTCCAATAATTTTTCCCTTCGCATTATCTCCAAATGTCACATGACTTCCATCTTTTTCTATGAAGTTTGATAGTAGAGTTCTATCTCAAGTCATATGTTTTGAACATCCACTATCCAAGAACCACTTACTCTTTGTCTTCCTTAGTACCTATACAACAAAATCTAATTCTTGATTATTGGTACCCATACAAGTTTAGGTCCTTGGTAGTTGGTTTTAGTGAATTTTCGAATCCACTTGTTCCTCCTTTCAAAATATAATTTTTTTTCTTGTTTAGACAATTATAAGCAATGTGTCATTCTTTGTTGCAAAATAGCAATGAATGAAGTTCAAGAGTTAGATTTGAAAAATTTTGATGAATACAATGATTTTCAAAGTTGAGATCAATTCAAACTTTTTCAAAGTTAGAATGATTTGATAATAATAAATGAGGTGAGAAATCAATGCAATTTTAGCTCACAAAAAACTCAATTGAATGCTCTAAAGTTCTTATAATAAATGAGAAATGAGTTGATATTTATAGAGATGAAAAATGCAAAAGTTCCTGTCAAATCGAATGACCGGTCCGGTCGACCTCCAATTTTGGAAAAACCAAAATGACCATTTGTACGGAAAAAAATCATAAGTTCAAACGGTCATAAATCGGACCGTTGAAGCATTTGTGGTCGATCGCCTCTTGGGCCGGTCGATCCCCCATTAGGTGGTGGTAACTATGTCAACGAGCCAAAAAGAAAAAGCTTGAGCTCGGCTCGAGCTTTTTGGGACGACCTTTTTTTGGCCCGAGCCGAGCAAAGCCCGGTAAAAAAAAGGCTCGACCCAAGCTTTGAAGCCCGGGGCTGAGCCGACTCGAGTTTTTTTTGTGTTTTTTAAATAATATTTTGCTGCCTGCAAATCTTTAGCCCCAAAATGAGGCTTGGCATGACCGAGTCCGAGCCGCCGAGCTTTTTCGCCATCCCTAGGTGGTGATCCAATTTTCTGATTTCTTTTGTTTTGCTTTGTGACTTTTGAAAAGTATAGTCTTTTGGTAAGCATTTTTCAATAACTTTTTAAGATGCAAAATTATTTTACAAGTCCAAAAGTTAGTTTTTAAAAGTCATTTTTCACTTGATAAAAATGTCGTTTTCGAATCACTTTTTAATGCATGGAATGGTTTTGAGCTCTAGTCATTCATATCATATATCATGATGTTAGTACCTTTATATTTTTGCTAAGAAACCAAGTGTTTGATCTAGCTCCAAAGTTTGACTCTTGATTTCTTGAATGTGGATTTGATCTTGACTTTTTTCAAGAGTTCGATTTGTGATGATAGTTTTTGCTCTTTCGACGACCATTGGTCAATATTCTTTTGTGTGCGTTGAAAAACTATAGTCACTAGAATTGAACTTGTTAGTAAATAAGATTAACTTGTTCATTACAAAACTTTGAGGTTTTTAGATTAACCACATGTCAACACGACGGCAAGTCAACGACCAGACGAGAGTAAAAGAGAGTGCAAGAGAGGGAGATGGAATTTGGATAGTGTTAGAGAACATACCTTATTGTGACCAAAACTTACATATATATAGGAAAGTGTAAATGGGCAACTTGGGTAATGGGTCGAGCTCAAGATGCAAATTGTTTAGTTTAATAAGCACAATCAAATGAATAGTCGATGCAATGTAATTTATTTGTGTAACAATAGTCCCTTAGGTTTGATTTGTATATTCATGTGGGGGTCAGATTTTTAAATATAAGTTGTCAGTAGACGAGGTCTTACAGATGGTCCCAGAAATATGAATAGCTCCAATAAGTAAGGATACAAATTGTTTCGAAAATATGCATCAATCCCAAATATGTGAGGACTTACGAATTGCCCCGAACGTACCTGTATGAGCCTGAATAAGTGAGGGCTTACAGATTGTCTTGAAAGATGTCGCATATAATTTGTCAAAATTTCAGCATCATCTCCTTTGTAATATGGACTAAACCAACCAGTAATACAACATAATATCTCAGCCACACATATATAAAATAAATCGGGATCCATTTGTCCCTTAAATTACTTATGATGATAAAGTGAATATGATATATCACATTTTTCAAGATATAATATGCAGATAGCCTATCATGACCTGCATGTTTGCACAATGTAGTGTAATAGTAGTGTTATAGTGAAGCAACATGTTGATAATGTAGATAATGTGACATACGTATGGACATAGTGAAAATAGTGTCATGATATACTAGCAATGATGTAGCATGCGTACTTGGTAGCAATAATATAATACATATGCTAGTAGTAATAATGTAATGATACAAAAATAGTAGTATCACAATAGTCCCCCAAATCTGAGTCAAATAATAATATGCCAGTCGGACTTGGAATATAAGCCAATGTGGTGAAGTTGACGCAGAGACGGGACTAAATATATAAGCAGCTGTAATAAGATAATGCACAAGCGATGCATTGGACATAGGTAGCAGAGGTGATGCACTGAATGGGAGTAACAAAGGCGACTCTAAATGTGCAAGTAGAGGCGATGCTCTGGACATAAGTTGAAGAGACGATGCTCTGAATATGAGTAGCAGAGGCGATGTTCTGTAAGTAGTAGAGGTGATGCTCTGGATCTGTAATTAGTAGAGGCGATGCTTTGAATCTATAAGTAGCAAAGGCAATGCTCTGAATCTATAATTAGCCATAATAAGTTAATATCCTTACATGGTAGTGGCACATCCATATCAAGGGCTTTCTCCATGGTATTTGATCCAGCCATGGAAGGTTTCGTCTTCATAGGTATTAAAGTAGGCCCACCTATCTCCTTATGAAGCGGCAAATAATATAAACTCTCTGAAGATTAGTAGATGTAACATGGCTGAAGTAGAAACAAAGCTCTGAAAGATAACAGTTGTAATGCAACATCTCGTAAGGTAAGGCATCTCGCAGAGCGAGAAATGACTATCGAGCTAGTAACTCGTCTTAAACTTTTGATATGCTAGCCTCAAATGGAAGAGGTCTTATAACTAAGCTTAACAATAGTGAGAGGCAAGGAATAAACATATTGCGAAGCGGGGAATAAACATCCCACGAAACCAGGAATAATCATCGGCGAGGTGGGAAATAAACATCCCATGAATAGCTCTCGAACTATTGGAGTCTTATATGCGGCCTTTGATAGATGATGTTTTACAACTTGGCTCGACGATAGTGAGAAGTGAGAAATAAACTTCTCGGGAAGCCAGGAATAAATATCTGATGATGCGGGGAATAAATATCCTACGGAGAGCTCTCGAACTATTGGAGTCTTATAAGCGGCCTCTGATAGACGATGTTTTACAACTTGGCTCGACGATAGTGAGAAGAGAGGAATAAACATCTCGCGAGACCAAAAATAAACATATAGCAGTTTAGCTCTTCATTTTTCAAGGAACGAGGATTTCAAGATACCATCTCTTCCTTTATTCAAGGAATGAGGACTCTAAGAAATATCGCATCTTCTTTTATTCAAGAAACGAGGACTCCAAGATGCCGCATCTTCCTTTATTTAAGGAATAAGGACTCCAAGAAATCCTGCCTCGTCCTTTATTCAAGAAACGAGAACTCTAAGATGCCACGTCTTCCTTTATTCAAGGAACGAGAACTTATTCCTTTATTCAAGGAATGGGGACTCCAAGATGTTGACTCTTCCTTTATTCAAGGAACGATAACTCATAGAAATACAATATCTTCCTTTATTCAAGAAATGAAGACTCCAAGAAATATCGTCTCTTCCTTTATTTAAGGAACGAGGATTCCAAGATGCCGCATCTTCCTTTATTCAAGGAACGAAAACTCGAAATTACTGTCTTTGATAATAAAAAATCCATGAACTAGGGCTCGTCTTTGATAGTAGGAAAACCACGAGCTAAGTCTCACCTTAAATAAATAAGAAATCCACGAGCTTAGGCTCACTTTCAATGGTGCGAGGTCTTACAATCTGGCCTTGAATGTGCAAGGTCTTAGAGCTTGCCTCAAATAATAGAGGTGGTCATCAAAAGGGTTCTAAATAAGAGAAATTCAAGCTGGGCATTCTACTAATTTCATGGTACATGCCACATGCTATTTCCATTTTCCAATATATAGGGGCAATAATAGGATAAAAATTCACTTCCAGTAATTAAATCAAACTTCGTTACCATGCCCTTCTTGAACTTCTCCAAAAGGAATTATTTGACAACATGGAGAATTGCTTGAGCACCCAAAGAAATCGATTGGCAAAATTACTTTATAGTTAGCGTGTAAAAGAATAATTTTGCAGCCCCAAAATCCATAAATGAGAATTAAATCTGCAAAATATAGGTCCATATAGAGAGCAACAACACATTCACTCGATGCCAATGAACTTTTGGAAGTTAATAAGAATGGAAACTGCCAGTAGATTCCAATGAACATTTTAATTGCTCTCTTCCACTTTTAAATTAGAACACTTCCCGATAGTTTACAAAATGACAAAATCCATTTATCCCATTTTCAAAGAGTGATGTCGGGCTTAAATTACATTGACAAATAAGCCCACTTTAAAGCAAAATCCATGGAGCCTAGTGAAGTTGAAAAACTTGGGAAAGAAAAAAAAGCAACGGCCCAAGAAAAATATAGCACCAATTGAGTTATCAAAAGGGCCCAAACATTTTAGACTAAAGGGATGCCATGAAGCCCAAGATAAATTAATACTTTGGTCCAATTTTGTATAAACATTTGGCCCAAGTTCATCGAAGCCCATTAACTAACCTACAATTTCCAACATGTTGAAGTGGATAATTGCATCAAGACAGAGAAAGTACCAATCAAGCTTGAACATCTTTTTCTTTCACAAAATTGAATGGACATTTTGCAAACACGCCACCATCAATATTTAATGTGGACACACAATGGACAATAGATAGACCTGTACAATATCTCAAATGATTTTAGTGCCGACGGTGGCTCGAATGGTTGTCGCTGGAGTAGAAGTTGACCAAGGCTTTTTATCAAACGGGTGGAGTGCGAAGTCAATTTTTTAGGCTCACTGCATAAATCAGAACAAGTTTTCTCACATTTCGTATTCACTTCTTTGATTTCTTCATTTTATTTCCTGTTCTCAGATATGTAATGCCAAGAATTAGACATTTTCGTGGTAATCCAATTTTGGAAGTTCTGGCAGATGGTATTTGTGGAAAATATGTATATAATATAAAATTTTTGGAGTAGTAAAAGTTAATGTTGGAATGTTTGGAGTGTTCAAGATGCTTGATTTTGAACTCTTTTGACTTGTGAAAATTTGTGTTTCAAAGACAGGCAGAAAGTTTCGTGAGGGGAACGAAAGTTTGATTTGTTTTGTTAAAAAAATGATTGTCATGACTAAATTTGGAAAGCTCAATGGAGAGGATTCAGTGGCCTCTGGGTTGTATATACTTCCTTTCTTATGAAACAACCACTAGTAAATGAGATTTGTAATCGATTGTCCGTTCTTCCTTTTTGTGAGACAAGGTCTAGAAAACGGGATTTGTAATAGAACCTACTTGATTTCATGCACTTGTACGCTTAACTATTTTAGGACAAGTTTCCTTCATCACAAAAGTTAATATAGTTGTGGGAAAAGAGAATAACACCATCTGGAAATCGGCTTTGGTTGGCATTATCCTTGTATAATCTATCATCTGGGTTTCCAATTTGCTATTATTCTTCCATATGCAAGTACGTTATTATGCAACCGCATTTAGCTCATCAGGATTGTTGTATTAACTCCTTTTTGCATTGAGGATCACTTAATTGATGTTAGTTTCTGTGTGCATTTTTGGTATTGGCATTACTAGTGTTATGACTGATCCCAGTGCTTGGCAGCATCATAAAAGAGCTGCTGACGGAAGTTTCAGAGTTCTAAAGATGTTTCAAACGAACTGAAAATCTTGAGAAATCTTCTTGTGAACTCTTGTAATTTCATACGCTATATTGTGCTTGACTATGTATATCTATGGTGGATCAGTGCTACAATCTGGATACTGGGAAAATGGGCCATGGATTCGAAGCCAGGCAGATGCCTGAGGACTGACTGCAAGAAATGGCGGTGCTCGTAGACTATAGTTGCAGGGCAGAATTACTGCCAGTGCCATGTCCTCTGTGGCCGCAACCGTTCAAGAAAGCCTGTGAAAATCCGGACGTCCACCAGTACTCTTTATATGGTTTGAAATCGTACCATTATTTTGTATTTATGTTTATTTGTTTGTTTAATAGGCAATATGTAAATCAAGATTTTTTTTCAATTTATTGCAACAATGCGTTCTATATTTATTTTGTATAAACTAATGATATTATATCAATTTCATGCAAGCTCAAAATACTTTTTTTATTTTTGTGGCTGACTTGTGTAAATCATTATACGAATAAAAAAATTTAAAATGACCTACGACAACGGTTAAAAAACGTTGCAAAAAATAAAGATATAAGCATAGGCAATATTCAAATAATGTTGCAAAAAGGTTTTTAGCAATATTCAAAAACGTTGTAAAAAAGTTATTAGCAACATTAAAAAAATTGTTGCAAAAATGTTATTAACATTTAAAAATCGTTGCAAAAAGATTATTAGCAACGCTTAAAATAGCATTGTCGTATGCTTTTATTCAACGGCAACATCAAGGTTTGCAACATACGTCCGAACATTGCAAAAGATCTTCGAAAATATTTTTTAAACGTTGTAAAATGTCGTTTTTATTGTAGTGTATCTCTATCCTATATCGTACATCACAACAACTATTATAATGTGCTATCTGTTATAAATAATATAATTATTAGTTAATGACAATTATATCCTACAACCCTAGTTATTACCATTGTATCCCTAATTCTCTTTTATAAATATGGAGCTATAGTTCTCAATAAAATTCACACAAATCTATTAATTCCACAGCTTTTTCTCTTTTTCTCTCTATTTTATAACACGTTATCAATACGTTCTCTCAAAATCGAAGTGAATTAGTTAAAAAATAATAATTTTTATGAGTATAATAATTTGTCAAACATACGAAAATCAATTTGGTGACATGTAAATTTTTTTAACCAAAATCAATTTGCGTGTACACGTTTGAGTTTGCATGTATCAGCTACTGTCTTCTCTGCTTTTGTTTGTATCAATTTGTGAGCTATGTATGTATGTTGTGTCTACCGCAATCAATTCACATGTAACTATGCATCAATTTTGTGTGTATATCAATTCATGCTATGTATGTTATGTTGTTGCAATCATTATTTGTTTCATTATTTAATGAGCAATTATTGGTGTACAGAAAATATTTTTACAGAAAACTTACCTACACACACATTGGTGGGTCCCGCATCAATAAAAAAATGTCATAATGTACACCCACACATTCTGCCATTGTGTCTGTACAAATGGTTTTTTCTTTATTTAATTCCTACTATGTACGCTATGCCAGCCAAAATCATGCTCGGTTCTCAAATTAACCCGTAAAGTTGATAGATGCGTATGGATATATTATATAATTATGTATGCCACGCTCAAATTGGCCAAGGAAGTTGGCAATTATGTACACAGATATGTATTCTATAATCACTTTGCCATACTTATAATTATGTATGCATATATTATAATTATATAATTTTGAAAGTGGTAATTATATTATTTATGTTTGTGTTCTTTGATTTATTTTTAGGTTTGCAAAATGTATACATTTATGATGATTATTAAATACTCTCTATAACTTTAACTCGATTAAATATTTTTAGATGTTAGATTACAATTTTTAAATTGACTAGTTAACGTTAAACATGCTTTGCATGTTATTATGAATATTTTATAAATATTGTAAAAGTAATATTTGAATATGCTTGAATGTTAATTAATTTAAATTTAATATCATGGAATATATATGTAATAATGGATGTTAGATCATCTATTTAATTTTCAATAAAGTAAAACTGGATGTTAATTAATATACATGGACGTGAATAATGAAATACATTTTTGAATATAAAATACTAATTAACTTATAATTAGAATTAATAACACTGAAATGCATAAATGAAGATGAATATTAATTAAATGAACGTGAATTTTCATTAATTGAGAATTAATAATAGGGAAGTCATACATTAATGAAATGTGAAATGAATCTGTCAAATGTACGTGTAAATTGATGATAATTAAACGGGTAAATAAATTAAGTATATATTGAAAATGAAAAGCAAGATAGTCCAAAAAATTATTTTCACTTGATGAGATATTTAATATATTATAGATAATATATCATGTTCTTACTCTTGAAGAAGCACAACTCTGCAAATATTACATTCTACTAGAAAATATACTCCTACAGAGTTAATATTTATAAATAATAGTTTGTTGTTGCTCTTAAAGTAATAAAACGTTATAATTAATATTCCAAGAGAATATTATTTGCTCATGAAGAGTATAAATTATAATTTTCAATATTTCAGAAAAATATTGACATAATATTCTACGATGCAATAGTAAAGTACAAAGCACTCTCGAAGTAGTACAAATTTCAAAGAATATATCATTTTGAATTAATGTTTATCCCTGAAAAAAAATATATAACTCATGTCATATCGACATTGATTACTTGATTAATTATTATGTGATTACACAATATTTTATATATTCTTCGAAATTAATAATATTTTCTTTTACTTTATTTTGTAGTTAAATTGCAAACTTTACAAAATTTGATTTTATTGCATTCGAAATATCTGGCAAAAAATATCTATCATGGGTCCTCAATACTGAGGTTCACCTTGTCTCAATGGGTCTGGAAGAGATAATTAAAGAAGAAAATAAAGAATCCTTGTAAGACCGTGCAAATACACTCATCTTCAATTGTCACATCTTCATTAAAGATAATGACCTTTTTATGTTATACTTTAAACAAAATGTTTAAATGCAAACCTCTCAAAACTATATAGAACGAAAATATTTAACACATAATAAATAAAAGGGTAAGAACTTGGATCGTCTCTCAATAATCTTTTAATTTAAAATCTTAAGCTAGATTTGCGATGAAATTGATCATGGTGGTTCAAAATGGACTTCATCGGCGTTGCATTGAACACAATATTAAATATTGTCAAACCCCATCTTGATTCTCTAAACTTTTAAACCACTTTTTTATTCCTTGTGGTTTCCAGAAATTCCACATATTCCCTTCTCGTGTAGGAGCTTTTCATGGTCTTACAAGCCTTCTTCTTTAACTTTTAGTCTTTACTCATCATATGATGGTTTCTTAATAGTGGCATATATACGAAACTTTTGTTGCTAACCATTCACCCTTCAGATCAACTTGCATGCCTTAAGGTCCATAACAACCCAGCTTGTTGGTAAGAATGATCACCCTAATGTTAGTGATACATCCCACTATTCTTCTATGTTTAAGATAACGAATTATGCTAAAAATATGAACTTGTACACTTTAATAGGTATATTCTCAACCACTTCTCAAGAGTATTTTATTGGCCAGTTTACCAATCGAAGAGAGATTTTAGTGTCTTTTAGTTCTTTCAAACCTAATTTTCTATACACTGAAAAATGCATCAAATTTATACTTGCTCCAAAATCACATAAAACATGAAAAATATTATTTTCCTATAACATAAGGTAATTTGACACTCTATGGGTCCTTTTTCTCATAGTTTTATAGCAAGATAGCATTACAATCCCAATTCAACGCAATGGTCTCAAATTCATTTAGCTTTCTTTTATTTGACAAAGTCTCCTTTAAAAACTTTGTATAGCTTGGTATTTGAGATATCCTCAAGTAGCGAGATGTTGACATGAAACCTTTTTATTATGTCCAAGAATTTAGCAAACTGTTCATCAAGCTTATCTTTTGCAACCTTTTAGGAAAGTGATCAGGAAGGATATATGTCACTACTATATAAAAAAGTCAGTTTTGAGGGTACTATAGATGCAACAGTAACTAATGAAAAGTTACTGTTCATTTTCTCGGTTTTAACACCTCAAGCCCTCTAATTTTATACGTTTTATATCTATTTCCACATCACTTTTTTCTGCTATAAAAATGATGTCGTAGTTTAAATGGTTAGATATTTATTCCCTGAATTATTCTTTCTTCTCATTTATAAACCCATATATGCATAATGATAGAGCCGAAAGAAAATGTTTGTTCACAGAACACGAGCAACCTTTTGAAATATTGTTTAATTCATAAGTAGGGAAAAGTTAAAGTGATTAATTGAAACATCTTAATTGTTATTTAAAAGAAAAAAAGAAGATAAAAAAGTCGTGAAGACACCGTGTCTGTGTCTTCGTACGAA
>CAIGRL010202092.1:0-11156 GCA_903798325.1 Fraxinus xanthoxyloides | reverse complement strand
GGGGGTGGGGTGTGCCCAGCTCCGAACCGCCCCCAACCCGCCCCTTGAAAAATTAAAAAAAAAAAAAACTACAAATTAAAAAAAAATAGTTAATTGGAAATTTTTGAAAAAAAAAAAATATAAACATTGCGAGCCCGCGCCCGCCTCGAACCAGCCATGTTGCCATCTCTAGCAGCTATGCTGCAGCATCAGCATCATCAGTATTGGTCCCCTCATCAGAAGCTGCACCATCACATCATGTGTTTGGTCACACACTATATCCATACAACCATATCCTTAAATTAGCGCTTAATATTGAATAAGACTATTTGTACATCCAAATATGTACACTTTGGTTGACATTTCTTATACGTCAAAAATCTAACTATTGATTAAAAATGTGTTTTTAGAATCAATGTATCAAAATTTGTCAAAACACAGTAGTGTAAACTAAGGTGTAAATTAAAGTGTACATATAGCATGGCTCTTTGATATTTAGGAGAGGGTGAGAGCACGTGGAATCCTTGCTTCCTCATATGGAAACACGTGTCCATCCAATCCGCTATAAATAGAGGCATACCTCTAAGGTATATATGATGTTAAATTTTCAAATAATGCTACTTATACATAATGATTTTCATATAGATTATGTGTCAAAAAGAGATTGGAGAAGATTTTTTTTGTTGAAAATATTCTAACGCAATCATATCTCACTACATCATGTGTATGTCAATCATTATATACATGTAACACAAACATAAATTTTTATCCTTATGTACACTTCATATTAATTATTCTCCTTCAAATACTTGTTCTCGAGTTGAGATCTGCCGTCCAAAATTTGCTAACCACCCAATGAATGATTGACACGTCATTTTAAATTAACATACCTAACTTTTCTCTCACTACCACTTGTACTTAAAATTAGGTAACACTTTAATGTAAAATGATGTTTCAATCGTTTATTGGTGGAAAGCAAATTTCGAACAGCAGATTTCAACTCATTGTTCCCACGTTGCAGTGACTGTTGGGGAGAAGTCCTCCCGCCACCTTTTTATATGTGGTAGTTACTCAAGTGGATATTGATGGCGGTGCAACACACTACAATCACTTATCTTGATAAATTGATAAGGGTTTAAGCCCATTAAAGCATACAAAGAAAGAGGATTTGAGGAATCGAGCATCTGGTTTAACTTTAGGTGCTTAACAATATTTTTTATTGACAGCGTCACTCTACAAGTAGTCAAAAACAGGTGTTGTTATGCACTTTTAAGCTTAGTCAAACAAGTATCAATTTTTAAGATATTCGTGAATTTAATAATTCAATAATTTTTCTATTCACAATCCCTTGATATTCATGAATGAAATTGTTGATTCTGATTAATATAAATATCGAATCGAGCTGATTGCAAAAATCCAAGCTCTATACTTTTGTTCAATAGACACTGAACACATTAGACTCACGTTGAGCAATCAACAAAAAATGATAAAACTATAATAAGAGTTAAATGATAAACCTAAGAAGGGGAAAAAACCTAATCTTGAAAGACTTAATTAACCTTAATAATCATAGTTGTAGAAACAAAATTAAACCAAAATATAGAAAAATAAATTAAACATAAATTGCCTTTAACTTCATTACATGTGTTAGGCTAGGAACATACGATATTCAATCAGGAGACAAAAAAATACAAAACCCTTCTCTGAATATAAAGTGCAGAAATTAAAAGAACACAATCGATATAGTTCGATCTAAGCCCCCGAGGTTCGATGACCGCTTCTCACCTACATCCCCATTGAGCATCAAATAACATAGATTATGCTCAATTCTACTATAACGTCCAAAATGGCAACGAAGGTTACAATAATATTCAGACAATCACAAAGAAAGGAACAGAACACTCACTTTACAACAACCGATCTATGGGAATCATAAAGAATCATCTCAGAACCTCAGAATCAACCAAACAGAAGCATGAAAAACTTCGTAACAAATATTTACTCAGAATATCATCACAACAAGGCTACAATATTACAAATAACATTCTCGAATTAAGAACTTGAGAAGGAATTACAGAAAGATTGAAAGAATATAGAGAAAACCCTCAAGAACGGTGCAGTCTCAAAGAGAGAGAGAGAGAGGGAAGCTAAATGAAAACCCTAGAGAGGCAATCCCTCGAATATGCCAAAATGAAAATTAGGCATCATAATAGAACAATCCAAAATCCAATTCAACAGCCAAGATCTGTCCACATATTGCATTTTGGCAAACACGATTTTTCCAAATTATGGGAGCAACAACATTGAACCTAGTTTAATTTCAACAATCTTCATCTTGCTACCAGAATTTCGATTATAGTGTAGTCCAGAACATAATCTCAAGCAATTTTCATTTGCTCAAAATACATGTACATGCATCACAAAGATTCAACAGATAACAGTTTCAAACAATTTAAAAACTTATTCAAAAGAATTACTTTAGTTCTCATATGTGATGGATTAAGTTGTGTTGAGACTTTTCCAATTTTAAGAATCCCTTTAGAAATAATATCTCTTATAAAATGATATTTGACATCAATATGTTTAATTTTATCATAAAATATAGGATTTTTGTTCAAATGAATAACACTTTGATCATCAGACAGTAACATAATATCATTTTCAGTAAAACCAAGTTCAAAAATCAACCTATTTAACCATATTCCCTCTTTAATAGCATCGATGGCACCAATATATTGTACTTCGATGGAAGATAAAGCAACAACCCTTTTGTTGTGATTTTCAACTAATAACAGTACCATATAAGGTATAAAAGTAAGAAGAAGTTGATCTCATATTATCTTTATCTCCAGCAAAATCAAAATCAGTATATACTTGATTTAAACATTAAACACAAGTTAGATGTGCCTTTAAGCTATCTAAATAGCCATTTTAGAGCATTCCAATACTTTTCCACTGGGTTACTCATAAACCTACTCAATATGCTAATATCAAATGCAAAATCAGGTCTGGTACAAATCATCAAATACATAATAGAACCAACAGTATTTGCATAAGGTATTTTTGACATTCTAGCATACTTTTCTTCAGAATTAGGATAGCATTCAGAGGAAAGCTTAAAATGATTTGCAAGAGGTAAAATTACAGGTTTACATTCATACATGTTAAATCTTTTCAAAACATTAATCACATAATCATGTTGATGAATAACGTGTCTTTCTCTTTCTTTCTCCAAATTTGCATGCCAATATCCTTTTAGTAGAACCAAGGTCTTTCATTTCAAATTCAAACTTTAATTTTAATTTGATATCATCAATTTCAGTCCTATCATAACAGGCAAGCAACATATCATCCACATAGAGAACTAAATAAAGAGAATTTTCATCCACATTACCTATAAAATATAAACACGTATCAAATTAGCTTTTTCGAAAGCCAAGTTTCAGAACAAAGTTATCAAATCTCTTAGATGATTATCTACGAGCTTGCTTTATAATGATCTTTTTAATAAACAAACGGTATTTTCAAGATTTCCAATTTCAAAACCAACAAGTTACTTCATGTAGATAACTTCATCTAAATCACCATACAAGAAGGCAATTTTAACATCCAACTGATCAAGTTTCCATTTAAAATAAACAACTAAAACAAGCAAGCATCTAGCAGTGGAACATTTCACAACATGAGAAAAAATTTCAGTGTAATCAACACCTGCCTTTGAGTAAAACCTTTTGCAACAAGTCTAGCTTTATATCTAATATTTTTACTATCTCCTTCCTCCTGTTTTATTTTATAAATTCACTTACAATCAATCAGTTTCTACCCTTTAGGCCTCTTAATAAGTTCTCAAGTCTTATTTTTTAAAAGTGAAGACATTTCATCTTCCAGGTAGCTTTCCAATTTTTACTTTCTTTACATTTTATGGCATCATCATAGGAATTTGGCTCATTTTCAAATTGTTCTTGATAAGTGAAAAATGAAACAAAATCATCACTGTCAAATCTAGTAGAATGTCTGATTTGCCTCATTTCAGTATCTCTTGTGAGTTGATACTCATCAGTATGAATTGCAACAGAATCAGATCCATCAGTTTGATCAATTTCTTGATCAATTTCAATTTCAACACTAGCTTTATCTACTAGAGGTAGAAGATTAGCAGGTTCGATTTGAGGAGGCTCCACCTCAGTTTGAACATCTTTATCAGACAAACCTTTATCTTTTCCTTCTAAGCATGGCATTAAGGACTCATTAAAAATAACATCATTTTTAACAATGACTCTATACCTCTTTTCACATTTAACCCACAATATGTAGCCTTTAACATGTTCATCATAACCTAAGAAAACATATTTAAGAGATCTAGTTTCCAATTTTTCAATATTTTGATGAGCATATGCAACACACCCAAATACCTTTAAATGAGAATAATTTACAGAACCATTAGACCATACAGATTCAGGCACATCAAAATTCAAAGCTTAGTAGAACCATACAGATTCAGGCACATCAAAATTCAAAACTTTAGTAGGACTTTTATTAATAAAATATGAAACTGTTTTAACAGCTTTACTCCAAAACAATTTAGGTAAACCAGAACCTAGTAGCATACATCTAACTTTATTTAATAGAGACCTATTCATTCTTTCAGCTATTCCTTTTTGTTGAGGAGTATAAGTAACAGTTCTAAATCTCAAAATACCACTTTCTTTACACAAGTTGTTGAATTCATCATTGCAAAACTCCAAACCATTGTCAGTCTTCAAAATCTTTATTTTGTGTTTAGTTTGGTTCTCAATTTGAGTTTTCCAATTCTTAAAAGTTGAAAAAGTTTCATCTTTAGTTTTTAGTGAGGAAACCAAAATTAATCATCAATAATCAGCAAAAAATATTTAAAATCAGATAGAATACGGACAGTAACAGGACCCCACAAATCAACATGTAAATATTCCAATATTTATTTGGATTTATGAATTCCAGTAGGAAAATATAGTTTGACTTGTTTCACTATAATGCATTGTTCACAATAACCAAAATCACCAAGACTTTGTTTTCCACGAATTCCTTTTGATTGTAAAGAATTTAAAGCCTTTCTTTCAATATGGCCGAGTCTATGATACCACAATTTAGCAAGTGTAAACAGTTCAGATACAACAGAAGCAGTTAAACTAAGTAGGGATTTTGCTTTTAAAAAAATAGAGATCATGTCTCTTATGGATACTAATGATTAAATCATTGCCCCNAACATGTAAATATTCCAATATTTATTTGGATTTATGAATTCCAGTAGGAAAATATAGTTTGACTTGTTTCACTATAATGCATTGTTCACAATAACCAAAATCACCAAGACTTTGTTTTCCACGAATTCCTTTTGATTGTAAAGAATTTAAAGCCTTTCTTTCAATATGGCCGAGTCTATGATACCACAATTTAGCAAGTGTAAACAGTTCAGATACAACAGAAGCAGTTAAACTAAGTAGGGATTTTGCTTTTAAAAAAATAGAGATCATGTCTCTTATGGATACTAATGATTAAATCATTGCCCCTAAGAATTTTAATGTGTTATTGACTCATATTTATGTTAAACTTCATATCATCTAACATATATAAGGATACAAAGTTTCTCTTCAAGTCAAGTATGTACTTAGTTTCTTTCAAAAACAAAAAATTTTCATTTTTCAATAACAGTTTTATAGTCCCTATTCCTTTTATTTTACAAGTAAAATTATTTTTCATTATCACTTGCCCTCCAACAGCCCCTTTAAAATCAAGAAAATAGTCTTTATTTGGACACATATGAAAAGAACAACCTGAGTCAAGAATTCATTCATCACTTAGTTATTTTTCCTTATTAACAAGGACCAAACCATAATTAAACTTAACTTTATTATACACCAAAGCATTACTCCCTTCATCAAACTTATTATCTTTTAAATCATTTTTCTTGTTTAAAACAATTTTTGGCAAAGTGTCTCAATTTTCCACAGTAATAGCATGTCTTATCTTTAACCTTAGCTTCGGACTTATGTTTATCATTAAATCTGTTTTTATTTTCAGTAATTTAGGATGAAAATCTGATTTACCGAAAATTTTCCCTTTCACAAGCAAACCATCTCCAATTTGATTATTACCATAATCAAGTTTTAGCTCAATGGCCTTATTCCTCACAGAGTTTATTATGACATCAGTAGTAAGTTCTTCCCTACCATACTCTATTTTTGATGTCTTTATATCTGTCACTAATGGAGTTTAACAAGACTACATTCATCTGATCTTTTGAAAGTTTTTTATCACAGTTAGTCAAGTTTTGGATAAGTTTTGTAAATCTATTCAATTTTTCATCCAAATCAACCAAGTGATCCATTTTGAAAGAGAATAATGATTTTAACAAGAAACACTTATTTGGAATAGTTTTAGTCACATACTTAGCATGAAGTTTGGTCCACAGTTTAGAGGTAGTTTTAGTCTCACCTATACTTTTTATCATTCCAAACAACTTTTTCAAGTTCAGCTTTCTTTGCAAGAAGTAATTCAGCATGCCACTATCATCTAAGCCCTTAACATATCTCATTTACATTAAAATAGCCTTCATATTTGACTCCACAAATTAAAATTAATTTTTTCATCAAATTGACTGACTTCAAATTTTCCAGAGGCCGTGATAAAGTCAAGCAAGACTCACAAAGGCACTATTAGAGAATATGCAGATTGAAATTCTAAAGAAGTCACAGCAACACAGATCTCAGTAATAATGTTTCACATATTTCTTCTGCAAAATTCTCCAGGTGTACCTGTACTTGATTAATCTCAGATTCCCAAAACCTTGTAGAAGCCTTTGGACAAAGCCTAGGATCAAGGGGGTTCTAGTGCATGGTAAATCAAGGAAAAAATTAAGAAAATCTAAGAGTTTGAAAAAGAACTTAACAAAAGTTTAGAAAGATCTCACCCATCAAGTTTAAAACTCGATGTTTTGCAATTTTGCTTAACGGCAATTCCAAAGATTTTAGGATCCTTTCAAATCAGCCTTTCTGCTCCAAGATCCGGTATCTTGCTCCTTGTATAATGGCTCTCATACCACTGTTAGGCCAAGAACACACGATATTAGATCAAGAGATAGAAAATACAAAATCCTTCTCTGAAAATACAGTGTAGAAATTAAAAGAACACAATCGATATATTTCGACCTAAGTCTCGGAAGTTTAACGATCGCTTCTAACACCTACATCCCCCGATGAACGTCCAATAACATGGATTATGCTCAATTCCACTATAATGTCCAAAATGGCAACAAATGTTACAATAATTTTCAGACAATCACAAAGAAATGAACAAAATACTTATATCTCTCACTTTACAACAATCGATCTATGAGAATCACAAAGAATCATCTCAAAACCTCGTAATAAACCAAATAGAATCATGAAAAACTTCCTAACAGATATTCACTCTGAATATCATCACAACGAGGCTACAATATTACAAATAACCTTCTCAAATTAAGAATTTGAAAAGGAATTACAGAGAGATCGAAAGAATACAGAGAAAACCCTCAAGAACGGAGCAGTCTCAAAGAGAGAGAGAGAGAGAGAGAAACTAAATGAAAACCCTAAACATGCAACCCCTCAAATATGCCAAAATAAAAATAAGGCATCATATTAGAACAATCCAGAATCCAATTCAACAGCCAAGATCTGTCCACGTTTCGCAATCCAGTTGTAAGTCTGCTTTAACAAAGTCGCATTTTGGCAAACACGATTTTTCCAAATTATGGGAGCAACAACATTGAACCTAATTCAATTTCAACAACATGTGTCTGCTAATGCAAACTGAGAAACTTGAACCGAATAAGTGACAAAGATGGAAGCATAGAAACGATGAACGAACACGTGACCAAAGCATCACTGATTCCAAACGAATATGGTTCTGGTGTATGATTATTTATTACAATACAAGATAATTAGGGATCAAATATCCATTGATTCTCCGACGAATGCCCTTTTTCATGATAAAATAGAAGAAAGATGGGGAATGGGGGACAAGAACATGACCTTCTAATCAAATTGGACAAAAATATTGTTCCATTTACAAGTAGCTCCAAACAGGCCTTAGTACCTCCAGAAGCTGCAGAAATGTTTGCGGTTGGATCCTTGCCTGTCCTTATCAATCATAAGTGGCAGAGTGAATGCACCTATACTTATTTTTGGGCACTGGAATGCAATTATAGTTTAATAAAAAGGTGGGGTAAAGGCAAAGCTGTTTGGTACGAGGAACTGAACTCAAAATTAGACAAAAACTTAAACCTCTTTTCTTCTTAATCATGTCCCAATTCATCGATGCCTCCATAATGCATTGTGGTTTATTTTAATTCCAGTATCAATCATGGAATAATGACTGTCAGTGAAGATATCATATGATTATACTAACCGCCTAAGCTTTTTGACGAAGGAAATATGGTTTAGTGATCAATGGAAATGGAGATCCCACAGCCATACATCTCAATTGATACGGAGATATGGTTTAATAATACAAATCAATATTACTACATAATGTTACTGCATCAAAAGACATTCCATTCAAATAATTAGTTGTTTATGAGATATTAGGAGATTAAAGTAAAAGAAAATATCAAGTTTCGATGAAGACCTTACCAACTGGATTGTGACTGCTGCACCTCACTTTCTGCTATATTCACGTGCTACGATTATGATGCTAATCTACCTCCAGAGAAATTTCAACCACTGGTATGTCGAAAAATCTGATCATAATTTATCCCACTTAATCCATGTTTATCCTCTATCCGTGTTGATCCATCAGTGAAGTAGATCTTGCATCCAATCAAATCTTTGACGAGGGATGGGACTCAATTCCCCCTCGGGGAATGTTTTCCGAGATGCCGTTTTCAATGAAGTGAACGGAGTAGCAAAATGGGATTCATAAATTTGATTCAGACGAAATGAACTATAGACATTGTTAAAAAATTTACCTGCAGCAAATAAAGCTAGCTTTGGGAAATGAAGTGCTGCAATGTTTCGCCAGCAAGCGCAGTAAGGAACGAGGGGTGCTAAGGTCGAGTGGTCGAGATGGGGAAGACAGGCACATGAAAGACCAACTCCTTCAGCGAGCTTCATAGACAAGCCGTGCATGAGTTAGTAATGCACGTGCGCTGCTTCTCCATCTTGCTTAACACTCACCTTCCAAAGCCATAATTTCTCGAGACCTATCGCACGTTCGTGACAATGTCAGAGCCATTCGGTCTGACCTAAAGCTAGGCGAAGTAAAAGCCGAGGCCAATCTGATGCAGTTCTCTTCTCATTTATAAGGCTCAAAACGGAGTAGTATGTCCTATAAAGCCCCTTTCAAGTTACTGCATATACAAATCATGAAATGACAAATTGCCATTTGAATTTTACCCTTGGCACTCTTTATATACACAATGTTTTAAAGAATCTATCATCCTGGTACAGTTGTGAGAGAGATTGAAAAGTTAGTTGCTAGTGGGACTCTTCAAAGGTTTTTAAAAAAAAAAAAAATAGACCACTATGAAGCACTATGCAAATAGTGTTACAATATTAAACCTTGAACCATGCTACACGAACATAGGGGATAAAATAAGGGATGACCAAAC
The DNA here is from genome assembly GCA_903798325.1 of Fraxinus xanthoxyloides. Classification (NCBI taxonomy): domain Eukaryota; kingdom Viridiplantae; phylum Streptophyta; class Magnoliopsida; order Lamiales; family Oleaceae; genus Fraxinus; species Fraxinus xanthoxyloides. The sequence continues at coordinate 1,552 of CAIGRL010202092.1, read as the reverse complement.
ACACACATACCTCGAGGGTCGGGCATTAGTTTATTCACACTGGACCCACACACAATGTGAGGATCGATCACCCAATGTGTCAACCATTTTCGGGCAAAGTAGCTTTACTCTTAAACCTTTGACCCAGTTAGATAAGCATTCCAAAAGTTTGTTGGTGGCACAAGAACAAATAGTATTAAGCTCCTATTTGATTTTGCTATTTTTAGTAGATTTTAATAAAATATGTATAGTTAAAAAGTTGATAAAAGTTTTGAATTTCATAAAATGTATAATTAAAATTAATTGACTCTAACTTAAATTTTTATAACTTTTTTTAGTAAGGTTAAGTCTGTTGTGAATGAAACTTCACAACATTTTCATCGTATCATTTTGTGTATTTGCTTTCGATTTAGTTATTTCAGGTCTTTCAATAAATTTGAAGAGCACGAAAAAGACCTAATACTCTACTCTTAACCATGACATTAAAATGACCTAATATTTCCTATATTTAAAAGATTTTATGGGGATAGTTTGTAGAGGTGAAAGAAAACCTATTTTTCTTTATTTTAAGTACTTAACAAGACTGATCAAAGCCTACGAACTTAATTTTTAATTAGCTTAATTGATGCATCTCACTTATAAGTTTTTTATCTAAACTCAATTGTTTGTGGGTCCGTCCATGAAAGAGAGTGAGAGAGATTGACATTACTGTAATGAATAGACAACCATATTCTCTCCGAAGGATTGTGAAAATCTAGAACAGCCTATAGGAAAACTTATCTTAGCTGCAGCAACATATGGTCCAGGCTGGAGAACAAATATTACCAATATTCTATGAGAAACTTAACTGTGCAGGTGGTAAGAAGTGCTAGATGTAAGGAAAGTGTCGTCTTTTTATAGATAATAACAGTTGGCAGTTTTTGATTGGATATAACGACCAAAAAGAAAGGGGGAGGTGGGGGGAAGGGGGACCAACCAGGTGATCTGGCAGCAATTTCCCTGTGCAAGGGGAATTGTTGATATTTATATAAGAAAAGAAGTTCAAATTTTGTTTGTAAAACTGTCTAATTTCATCTGGTATTACTTACCAAACTTCTTGTAATTGTGCAAATGATAATTCTGGCCAACAAAACAAATAAAATCAATTTAGTGATTAGTGATTAGTGCCGGATTTATTCACTTTGGGTGAGATATGTTTTTTATTTATTGATAAAAAAATAAAGCATAATACATAATAAAATACTTACCATCCAAAGACGGGGAGTACGTTGGGCCGAAGTGAAAATGAGCATGATACGAGGAGAACGATGAAGCAGCAGAAAAAGTGCTGCTAAAGAAGATATCTCGAGCTTCATCATGTGCGGCCACGAGAGGGACACTAGAAGTGCTAACTATGAACTGGATTGAGTTTATAGATTATCTGAGTTTTTTGACAATTATGGGCACAAATTTCATGGTGGTTCGGGACCTATATATGCTACAATGTTCATACTTAAAGGGTTCCCAATTTTGGCTTTGAATGATGAACGGAGAGTACTTTTGTATGTATTTTTATATGTTCAATACCCCCTTA
>CAIGRL010202052.1:0-12100 GCA_903798325.1 Fraxinus xanthoxyloides | reverse complement strand
GTTTTCCCAAACAGGTGGTTATGACTCAAGAAGAAAAGATGAATCACAATGAAAGAATATGTTCTTGGATCTTTAAAGAAAAATATGAGGCAATGAAAATAATGAAAAATCACATTAAAAATTCGTGCATAGACTTGGGTATTTATATGAGAGAGTAGTTGGGTTGATTGGACTGGAAAAATCTATTCAAAAATGCAATTTAAGGTTTTTCGTGTAAACTGTCGCTCAAGTGAAACCTCAGCAACAGGCGAGCACCTAGGGATAGGCGAGCGATGAGGAATCTATTTTTGTCGTTCGAGCAGTGTCCTGGCAATAAGCGAGCAAAAATGCAGTGCCGTGTTTCTCGTTCTTTTCTGTTCGAACCCTAGATCTCATAGCCCAACTTTATAGAAATTGCACTCTAAGTCCTTGACTTTTACAACATGTTACAAATTAATCCCTTTGTCCACAGAATTGCCAACACTAAAAACCCAACACGTATCAGGAAAGTCTTTTTCTTCATTTTCTTCCTTTCCCCTTTATATGCAGGTTTAGAATTTAAGACATTGAAGACAACGTCTAATTTAAGTTTGGAGGTGGAAAACATGAGTTTTCATTTTTTCATTTTTTGTTTTCAGTTTTTTATGTGTTTGTGTGTGTCATTCTTATGTTTTTGTGTGCTTTTATTGCATTAGTTTAGATATTTATAAAAAATTAAAAAAATTGTGAATAGTAAGTTCAAACTAATCTCATTTCAAGGATGGGAACTTTGAAGGCCAATGTAACTTACGAATTGAAGTGTCAATTTCCTCTATTAACACTATCCACCGTGTGAGTTAAAAGATGTGCGACTTGATGTTGCTAAATCTCAAGAACATACTTGTATAGCAATGATCTAATTCACAAAAGATTTCGGATCTTAAACTTTAAATGAACTAAAACAAATGCGGATAATGAGGAGACTGAAAACTGGACCAAGAAAAACGTATTAGATAGAAATATGTAAAAGTGACTTTGGTAGAGAACCAATATTATAAAGGTTCAAGTATTTCAACCACATGGTCTGAATCTCTTAGTTCAAAAGTAGTTAGGCTAAAGGATATAACTCTTGAATACGTTCATCTTAGTGTTGTTTAAGTATCAACACTATCCATATTGGACCATATCTTGTATGGATAATGAACTCAAGAGTTAGAAACCCACTTTATNACTTTAAATGAACTAAAACAAATGCGGATAATGAGGAGACTGAAAACTGGACCAAGAAAAACGTATTAGATAGAAATATGTAAAAGTGACTTTGGTAGAGAACCAATATTATAAAGGTTCAAGTATTTCAACCACATGGTCTGAATCTCTTAGTTCAAAAGTAGTTAGGCTAAAGGATATAACTCTTGAATACGTTCATCTTAGTGTTGTTTAAGTATCAACACTATCCATATTGGACCTTATCTTGTATGGATAATGAACTCAAGAGTTAGAAACCCACTTTATATGAGATCAAGAAATGTCTTTAGTCTATTGTCGAGTCTTTGACTTGATACATAGATATATACTAATAATGAAGATGGAATAGAGGATTATATAACTGATACTGCAACTTAGTGTTGCAAAATGGAGAAACTGGCCTCTTATTTGATATTAATTAGCATCAAAGGCTCCACTAAACTTGATCTCAGTTTTTGTTCTTTTAAAAGCAAACTATTACTTGAACTTATATGTAGTAGTTCTGTTCATACTCACAGTGGTGATGTTTTATTATGGTTCTGGATATTTGTACAATGGTTTAAAATTTTGAGTAGAGACAACCATTCAAAGCTCCAAGAGCTAAATTGCAATGAGTAAATCCATTCAAATTTCTTGAGAGATAGAAATGGAATTTCATATTTTCATGACATTTATAGATGGATTCACGCATTTCAATTGTACCTTTAATTTTCATAAGTTGAAGATATTTATTGATTTAGACTTTATTGAAAGGGAATAGAAAATCAGATTGTGGAAGTGAAGATTTTGAGAACTGTTTGAAAGTGTGAATCTCTATCACAAGTGATCTATGATCTATGTAATGAAAGAGAAATTCTTATTGGATTGATTATTCTATTGATCACCAATAATTATATGGTTTATTGGAAAGAAAGAATAGAATATTACTGAATGTGATGAAACTTGAGATAATGCAGTCTAATTTATACATTTTCTTTTGGTTAATTGCAATGTGTCATTTAATGGAGCTTTCTCAATGTTAGTACCTTCAGAATATAAAGGTTTGGACACGTAGATAACCTAATATGGGTTATCTTAGACTCATAATTGATTATGTAAATTCTTGATAATGAATTTGGGAACATGAATCTATTAAGAACGAGATGTATCTCTAAGATACACATAACAGTTCAAAAAGGTACTTGAGTGAGATTTTGGATGGATATTAAGTCAAAAGATGTGACATTTGACTTTTTTTTAGTAAGGAAGAAAATTTTGGAGAATGTTATTAAAATTGATATTTTGTTTATTAATGAATTGGTTTTGAATGTATACGAGTGTGAGCTATCTATCCAAATGGGACCTATCTAAGAACTATCTAATTTCAATGATTCTTGGTTCCAAGTGGGAGTTAAGAGCTATTTAATTTCAATGATTATTGGTTCAGAAAACAAGTGGAGAAATTTAAGAAAAGTGATTAAAGTATATATGGAATATATAATTCTAACCTAATTTGAGACGTGGTGGAAATTCTAATTGGACATTATATTTATTGAGAACATTCAAATTCTTAAAAATTAAATGGAAGACTAATGAGTTTATGATAAATAAAGCTCATTTTCTTATAGAAATGTTAGACTCAATATGAGTATATTGAGTTTGATAAACATTTTTCTTAATAGTGAGATTCACTTCTATATGCTGATGCTAGCCATGATAGTGTGCTTAAATAGATTACAACAAATAGACTTAAAGACTAGATTTTCATTATCAATTGAGAATTGATTGAAGAGGTCTACACAAATCGATTTGTAAGTTTCATGTTAAAGGCTTCTATAATATTATAGTGACTTTTTAGTTGTACTTGTAGCCTGATACAATCATCTTGACAAAGGTACTTAAGTTTTAATAGTGTTAAAGTCTCATACAAGATTTCATCACGTAGATGAAGTTTATTGCATTTATGTAAAAGCTTGATGGTAGGTTGTAATTCTAATTTTGATATTGATGACACTATATGGCTAAGCTTGAGGAGTGTGCTGAGACTATTTTGAAATGGTTATCTTTAATTTTTGAGACGAATGACATGGGTTTGGCAAATGGTATATTTTGTGTTAAAAAGAACATATATAGTTTTGTTTCTCTGTTACAAGAGTTATATACCATAAAGATTCTAGAATATTTTTAGCTATGGAACTGCTACCATGTTTATGCTCCTATGTCGAAAAGTGACCATATGAGTCGTCATGTATGTCCAAAGACTCCATAAGTACACAAAGAAATACTCGGAGGACCATATCTAATGAGATTAAGAATTATAAGTATGCTATGATGTATACTTGCCCTAATATTTGTCTTGCAATGGATCTAGTTAATAGATATCGATGTTGTCCTTCGAAAGGATATTGTGATACCTGAAGAGTGCTGCTGTCAGTTATTCTACTTGTTGTTAATAAATAACTCGGGATTTGAATATATATGCAACTATCGACTAAAAATGAGAGTTAGTTGAGTATAAATAGTTATTAGACTTATACAATCTTGCTATATAGAGTAGCAACAAGCATATCTTGTTGTATATATCTTGACGGTTGAGAAAATGGTCTGGTATATATGTACACGACATCTAGTGATATTAGTTGAAAATATGAGATCAATGACTCGTAGAATATTATACTTAGTGTATCAAAAAATTCTTGATTGAGTTTTATGTGTCTATAGATGAACAATTTTGAATTCACGTGTAATCTATAGTTGGGATTACGAGATAATATTTTGCATGCACATATAAAGTATGTCAAACGGGTTGAGATTTGTTCACTTACACGAGCAATCGCCTCAAACATTTTGGAGTGTGCTGAGGTGAGACATAATGATCATGTTGTGTACATGATTTAGTCGTCTTGATGAGATTGCAACAGGTAATCGAAATGAATTTTCTAATCTATTAAACATGTTTAGTAGCGAAATCGAGTTCTCAATTTGAGATTTCCTAGATGAATGAAAACAAGCAGAACTCAACTTAGGTATCGGAGAATACCTGAACTATGATCTGTACTGTGTTATTTATTTATAAAAGGACATGATATACGCCTTAAGAATGAGAGAAAACATCATAGCGCATGTTTCATACCACGTGCCTTTACGACCAATATTAAGTAAATTAGTGAATGGATCGTTACTTTCTCATTGTGTGAGATCTTGAGGTTTAAATAACATTATATATACCCTTCTAACTTTTGCCTATTTCTTGAAATTTTATTTCGGTGTTGCTACTTTAACATATTACTAATAACTATGATTGATTCAGTTTGATGTGACTTGTTTAGAAAAGCATCTGATTTAAAGTTGAAGGATTCAAGTAGGAAATGAAGACCATTTTGACCAACATTTAATTTGTATTCACCAGCCGGACAATTGTGTTTAATCATTTAGGGTACATGACACAATTGTGAATACAATGATAAGATGTAGGGTTCAAATATGTTCCATAAATACTTGAAGGATAAAAAATACTTGAATTAATGTTGGAAAATAAGTTTGGGGGTATAGCAAGATGTAACGTTCATCTAGTAGAGCTACTATATATCCCTAATAGGTTTATAGTACTCTGAGCCCTAATATATGCGTTGGTCGCACGATCTATTTGTCGTATGAGTTTTTGTGAGATAAGTCTTGAGAAAGATCTAACATGTGACATTCGTTCTCCCTTGTGGTTCGAAACTTATCATGTGCGAGTGAGAGATGCTAGAAAATATGGATAATGGGCCACTCATGTGGGGTGACCCGACCCATAAGACATCAGAAGGGTTAGATGGAGTAATATAAATTTGGAATTTAAATCTACAACTCCCTATAACCTCCCATAAAATCTCCATTTTTTTTCTAACAATGGAGAGAGAAAAAAAGATGCTAGAAAAACAGTGAAAATTCGTATGAAAAATATCCCCAAAACTGAGAGGCATTTAGAACCACTACTTCGGCACTAAACTAAAAAAAAAAAAATGGTACTTAGGTTGTGCTAATAATCCCTTTCCATTGTGATCATGATTGGGACCATTGGATGTAAGAAAATTGCAGATTTAGAGTTTTGGAAAGTAATGTGATTCAATCATTCAAAAGATCTTGAAATTCATAATTTCAAGTAAACATCTTGACCCAAAATTCATGTTAAAGTATGATTTGAGATACTTCATGTCACTTTATTTGTTTTAAGTATAATTAATTTCTTACTTTTTTATTAGAGTCCTATTTAATGTGTCTTGTTAACAACAAATATGAAATACTCATATATAAACTATTATTTAATATTACAGGTATTTTAAGAAAAATGTAAGAAAAAATTATATTTTCGACTATATTAATTTGTATTTTCTTAATTTGCGTGAAAATAGAAACATTTTTGTAGAGCAAATAGAGTATTTCATAATATCACATTTTAATATTATAGAGTAATTCTTTTGTGTTATCTCTATTAGAATTTAGGTATGACCTAAATTTTTTATAAAAGATAATTATGAGTTCTAATTGAAGTTCACAATAAGAAGAATTTTATTTGGAATGTTTTTGGAATCCTATTCGAAATCCCTTTGACAATTCTAATTGAAATTCTATTTAAAAGCCCTATTGAAAATTGAGATTGTGTTAGATTTAAAGATATCAAGGAAATTTTGGGAATTTATTTCATTATAACTACTTTTAGGGCGTGGATTTTGTGTGTGTGTGTGTGTGTGTGTGTGTGTGTAATAAATACAAAATTTTTGTATTCTTTCTCCATATTATAATAAAATCTCCATTTTCTGCAAATTTTTTTATTCTTGTGATCTTGTTATCAATTACTTTATATTGTAGCTATAATTTCATATCATCTTCAACAAATTGGTATCAGAGTTATGCAACATCTTCCGCTTTTCAACAAAAAAAAAACCGGTATCAGAGATTTTGGTGTTACAATTGTTGGGAAGATTGAGGTTTTGATCAAGTTAATGGCCTAACTTGATCTTTCACGATGACAACAATGAAGTATGATATTCTATTTGTGGTAGATAAAAATGCAAGCAGTACTAACTCAAATGGATTTGGACGGCGCGTTGTTGGGTTTTGACAAGATGTCCCCAACTTGGACTCCAAAAGAGAAACAAATGAGGGATCGAAATGTACTACCTCAAATATATCTTCATCTTTCAAATTATTTTTTTCAAAACGTTTTGAAGGAGAAGTCAGTCGCTACATTATAGTTAAAGTTCAAGCAATTATGCATGACAAAATGTCTTACTAGCAAATTGCATATGAAGCAATGTCTATATTCTTATCGTATGGCAGGCGTTACATTTCTTGAGGATCATCTAATTGCTTTTAAGGAGATTGTCGCTGATTTGCAGACCTTAGAGGTCAAATACGATGAGGACTTGGAACTGATTTTATTGTGTTTTTGTCCGCTTCATATTTGTTGATACGATCTTATATAGTTGTGATCTCACCATTGAAGAAGCTTATAATGTTTTATATAAGGATAAGATGAAGCATCCCGTTGAAACTAAGACTCGTGGAGATGGGCTTGTTCTTGATGGTGGTTGTGTAAGTGGCAAATTAAGGTCTAACTTCAATTTTTTTTTTTTGTAAGAATTCGGGACATTTAATTAAGGATTCTTATAAGTTGCAGAATAGAGAAATTTCGGATGCAGCTTTTTAGAAGAAAAAGTAATTGGATACTTCGGGTGATGCCATTGTTGAAACTTTTCATAGTAATGTCTGACTAAAACTCCAAACCTAACGAGACTGGATTTTTGATATAACTTGCACTCTTCATATAAATCCTAATCGAGATTTGTTTTCAACATATGAAGAAGTTTCAACAGGTGTTATGACAGGTAATAATACACCCTTCCGGATAGCTGATATTGGTCAGGTCTGAATAAAAGAAACATTATCTCCTTAAGTATTCTTCATTCAAGAAGGTACGGGTATACTATTGAATGTGGTGGAGTCCTAAAAGTTAGTATATGAACCCGTGTTTTGTTAAAGGGACATAGAAAATCTTATTTATATATATTGTAGTGTTATACAAAATCTTTAAGCAATCAGCGTATTTTAAGAACTTAGGTGAATTTGGAGTTGAATTTTGTACTGTTTGAGTCTCATTTTGGGTCTTTTTTAAGGAATACACCTCACTTGCATTTAGGACTTATGGGTAAATCCACATTGCCACTGTCATTGGCGGTGTTATTATATTTGGTTGATATTAATAGATCCATTTTTTACTATAAGATTCTACATAGGTATAGTTCTGATGATTTAGTTGATGGTTTGAATGCGGTTAAGGGAGTTAATTCTAGCCAAGATTCTTCTTTTGTTTTGTTCAGTTGTGATTCTATTACATGGCTTGTTGGTGGTCATTAGATCATTTTTGCCTCTAGTTGGGGTAAGTAGATGTGGAGAATAATTTCAATTGAAATTTTTTTTATGGAGAAGCTTGTTTGTGTTTTTGAATAGTTCAAGTTTATTCCTTATAGTGAAATTTGTTTCCAAATGGAGAATTTTTTAAGTTGTTCATTACAGTGGAATTCGTGTCAAGATGAAAATTGTTAAAATTTGGATGTGACCCGAATTTTTTAATGAAGATAATTGAGAGTTCTAATTGAAGTGTGCATTAAGAAATTTTTTATTTGTAATACTTTTGAAATCGTATTCGAAATCTATTTGACAAATTTTAGTTGAAATTCTACTTGAAAACCCTATTAAGAGTTGGAATTTGTGCTGAATTTAAAGAGATTAAGATAAAGAAACTTTTGGACATTCGATTTCACCCATAACTTTACTTCTACAGCTTCAATTATTCCTTATATATATTTAAATCTTTATTGTATTTTAAATTAAGTTAGACAAATCATAAATACAAAATCTTTGTATTTTTTCTCTATATTATAATAAAATTTCTACTCTATGCAAATTAATTTATTCTTGTATTCTTGTTATCAATTATTTTATATTGTGGTTATAATCTCGTATTGTCTTCAACAAATTAATATCGAAGTTATCCGACATCTCCGTCTTTTCACAACCACCTCCACATGGTCAAATTTTACATTCTAACAATTGCTTTTACCATAACAGTAATAAAAGAGAAATTTACTAATCCACCGAAAAAATAAAGAAAAAAAAACAAAAAACAAAAAACAAAATGTACCGAAATAAATAAATAGTTTTCTCTTCACCTTTTAAGTTTCTAGATTGTGTCTTTTAACTAAACCTCAAAACTTCGTTATCAGAGCCAGTAATGCTATATAACCCCACTGGAGTTATAACCATAATTTAAATGACACTAGATAACATGTTAAATAAAATGTGAAATGAAGTTACTTATTTAATTCCACATATTATTTAATATCACATTAACACCACCTAGATTGATTCAGTATGGCTAAATAGCATTACTCTATTAGAGTTAGTTTATTTCACAATATAAACCATCAAACTACATCATATCAGTAGCTCTTCCTACACACACGATACACCAAAAAAATTGGATTCTTTTCGATACCTCAGAGATGATCATCTGTTAATTTCATAAGACGTCCATTTGAAAAAGAGAGAGTAATTAGAAAGAACAAAGAAAGCATTTTAGCAGAGGTTATTACAATAGGGAGGGAGAGTTGGGGTTGACGACTATATGCTTGAGCGGGTGATCCACATCAGTACCTCCTGCATGCTTGACGAACTCTGCTGGGGACAAGAAATTCCCGTGGCACACACACATTATCCGCACTTCTGCTCCTTTTCCATATTTGTAGAGTATCCCGTCCACTCTCCTACCATTAGGCCCGTCTCCTTTTGTGAACACGCAAGGCATATCCTCCTCCATATTTGCTCCGGCGACAAAAGATTTCTTAGACTTATTTTCTCTTGCTTTTGAGCCTACTGGCCGATTACTTCCCTCTTGCAAGGACTGAACACTGGCAGGACTCGGTTCATCACCACCTACAGTAGAAAAAGAATAAAGACATCTTAAGAACTCTAATGCAACAACTGTATGCATCGTGCTGTTGGGAGAATAGAACCGGAGGATATTTCATATGAGAAGCATATGAAATACCTAATTGGAACGAGATGGATAATGCATAAAGATATCAAATTGTCTCTTCCAGTATCCATTGAAACAATAAGCTTCAAAATATTTGACAGTTTCTTTTCCAGAAGGTCGGTGAAATTTAACCGAACATCAAACTAGCTCTGCCTAACCTAATATTTTCCATTTTTGGAATTATAATAATTATTACAAAGCCTCAACTGATAGCATGATATATAATAATGTTTGAAACTACTCAACAACTATCAAGAGAGAATAAAGAGTATACCAGATACATTCCAGTGCGTAGAGAGCTTGTTAATGTTTAAGTAAGCCTCAATTCTTTCTTACTAGACCAATAATAAACATAATCAAGCTGATCCAAAGACGTCCCCCTATAATCCTATATGTAATAGGAGTATTAAGCTGATCCGCAGTCGAGGGATAAGTGTACAGTATTAGGCTTCAAATAGTCCAACATTAAAACTCTTACGAATATATCACATTTCAAAAGTGAATCAAGCACCTCAGCAAGAAGGTAGATGCATATATCTTTATCATAACATTGGTGGGGAAATATGTTTTTCTAGCCGCAATTCAAACTAGTATGTTGCATAATTTCATTAATAGGCATGCCTGATCCAAAACAATTTCATGTGACCCTAGACAACTGCATATTGTTATTCAAGGTATACTTGTTTAACAATTACACTCTGGTGCAGCTGCCAAGAACCTTTTTTTCCCCACCTGCAAATGTACATTACACTAATCTAATACCTGTCAATACCCACTTGAATTAAGCATCAGTGCACCAGTAGCACGTTTGGTTCCAAGAATTGGATAGTATTAAGTAAGAAAAACAAGTTAAAGTCTTGTTCATTATACTGTCCAATCCCATACGGACATTAGAGGTACTTACCTGATAGCTATTTTCTATTCAATATTTGATCTGCATGTTGAAATATATTAGCAGAAGCATGCAAAACTGTTCTCTCTTACCCCTATCCTGTAGAAATAAAGATTGAACATGAACGAAATAATGGCATTTCAGAATATTTCAAAGCGCTACTTAGATACGTAATTTACTGGTAAGCTGAACAGAAATCCTAATGACATAACTATCAGCAGATAATACAACTTTAGTGATGCTTCCAGTCCACACTACTCACGTTAAAACTAGATCCACCGAGTACATGAAATTGGTGGCATTTAATTCTCAGCAAGCCATGCTCATGCACAGCTGAACTACAATTGATACATACATATGTTTTGATAAAATATAAAATTAAAATTATTGGCACATGAATTTATCGTAATGCAATTAACATGAGATGCAATCAAGAACCTAATAGCCATAACAAATATATAGTGACCAAATTCTTTAATGCTGAACAACAAATCATCAGAAAGATTCTTGCATAGAAGTCTTAAAAGAGAATCATAATAAATGGATGTATACTATTAGAGTCAAAATGGTAATATTCTATCACCAGAGACCAAACTCTTGAGCATTATTTTGGAGAAATGAACGAACTTTTGAACTTCTGTTTCTATAGAAAGTGAATCAATCTATTAAACTGAATTCAGCACAAGCATAACTATGCTTTGAACACCAAAAAATGAGTAACCAAATGCTCATAGCTTCAGATTGTTCTACAACCACAAGCATTTTCTTCACCATGCAGTTAAGATTTAATTGTCAGTAAGTCCACTGTGTATATTTAGTAGAAAATATGCTACTAATTAAAGATTAGTTCTAGCATTCCCTAATATTGATCTCCTATAACTATTTATTAGAAAAGAAGCAAGAGTAAACAGGAATGAAATGTAACTTACCCATTCACCATCTCTAATCTCCTCTAAATAATGACAAGATGAATTTACATTACCTAAAACGGACAACTATCTCATAGTATCGTCTTTTGATGGTGAAATGTGATCATATCAGAAATATCTTGAGTGAAGGGCTACTTTAAAATAAAGGACTATAAATTTTTTCACTTCAATTTCAAATGAATGCTCTACGACGATGCATTTTCCTTTGTTGATTCTCAACATTATCCTTCCTACCAACAATAAACTTATCAAACAGGATTATATGAAGTTGCCTGCTCTGTAGTATTATAAGGTTACATTCATACTATGATACTCCTCAATCCTTGATGGGATGCAATACATTAACAAATTACATGGACATAACGAAATATCTTTATGGCACGAATTCACGTTCCAAAAAATAAGCGTCGCAAGTGTATGCTTGTGAAAGAGTTTCTTTCATACTACTACTATTCTTATTGTCTTTTTCTCATTTTTTTCAATATGTCCCTTTTTCAGGTTTTCTCACAGCTTTCTTTTTTATTGGGAGGATTTACATGAAAGATGAAACCTTTTCCTTCAAATCTGATAACTTAACCTAATGATTATAGCAAATTGAAACTTTGTTATCAAAAGGAATTTCCCAGAGAGTAAAGAAAACCAGAAATTCAAGATTCAGATTAAGATTGACGGGGAAAGACCACTCGCATACAGGAGAATATCTATGGAAAACAGGTAACTGAAGATTCTAGCACCCTATGCTTCTTTATAACAGTAAATGTGTTAATGACCTGAAATCAGTGCCAAAGCGATCTAGAACGATTAATTTGTTGTGTAGAGATGAACATCAATCTATAGGAACAATGTCACAATCATTTTACTCATCACAAATCCTAGCTCAATATAAAAACAAAAGTAAGCCTTATGCCCTATATTCAAAAGCCAGCTGTGGACTTTCTTGAACACTATGATCCAACGTATATATATATATATATATATATATATATATATATATATTTCTCTCCAAAGAACTAT
>CAIGRL010201997.1:0-12225 GCA_903798325.1 Fraxinus xanthoxyloides | reverse complement strand
CCCCTTCCCCTTTTTGCTTGTCTCTAAGATTTGATGAGAGGACAACACATTTGCAGTCATACAACAAGTGTATTTGTAATCGTTACGCCATTTAGGTTGCAATGTATGAGAGTTCTCCCTATTTATTTATGCCTTTGAAGACTAAAGTCTGAAATATCCATGGGTTTGCTGAATACTATTATATCTGATGTTCATAAATAAAATGATTTTAGACTAAATATTTCCCAACACTGTTCAATACGGCCATCTTGACAACTAACACTCTCTGTTTATACTTCTTTTAGATGACTTATTCGGCATGTGATCCGGGAAACTACATTGTTATTCCAGGGTCTCCTGCAGAAGCCTGGGAGGCTGATAAATTTTTGGATTTGCACAAAGACAGTCTGCGTATGAAGTTGGAGTACGGGCATGACGATTTTGTTGTTGCTATTGTTGGAAGTCAACTTATGTATAAAGGTCTCTGGCTGGAGCATGCCTTAGTTTTGCAGGCTTTGTATCCAGTTTTTGTGGATTTCCGAAGTGTGGGCAATTTGAATTCTCATCTCAAAATCATCATTTTAACTGGGGATTTAGCTGGTAACTACAGTAGTACTGTGGAGGTACAGCAATTTATTCCCCCGTCTAGTTTCTTCATTAATGTATCTTAAATTAAAACATTTAGATATTTTGCAAGATGACATGAAGCAATCAACTAATTTGCATCTCCTTGTGATCCGATACATCGAAATGTTTTGCTGCAGACCATTGCGCTAAACTTGAAATATCCAAAAGAAACAGTGAAGCATGTTGCCGCTGACGAAGATACAAACATGGTACTGAGTGCTGCTGATGTTGTGATATATGGATCCTTCCTTGAAGAGTTATCTTTTCCGGGCATTTTGCAAAAAGCCATGCTTTTAAGGAAACCTGTTATAGCACCAGATCTATTGATGATCCGAAAATATGTAGGTATCCCTACCGTATTTTCTAATAACATGCTTGTACCTGCGACCACATGCACACAAGGCAGACAGCCTACCTACTTATCTGTTAATTAATCGATCAAGGCATAGCCCATTTTAACTCAAATTGAGGGTCCTTATGTTTAACATAATATATCAAATTAAGCCTAATACTTGCCTTTTTCTCCCATTGTGTTGATCTTGAATTACTCAAATCGAGTACGGTCTTGAAGATGGGGATTACATGGGTTGTTTACATATGCAAAAATGTTTTCTATGCTCATAACAGTTATTTTGGATTTAAAAAGTGCCAACTTCCTCCTTCAGCTAAGCCATGTATCTTGGCAGAGCTTCATAAGGTGAATTTGGCTCATTTCTAGAACTCCGAAACCCAATGAAGTCTAGGAGAGGATTTACAAGTTCACATTTTAAATCAACCTTTAATTTTTACCCATGAGATATCCTTTTTGAAATGTAAGCAAACTTACTTTACAGAATCCTTTTGTTGAGCTCTTCTTACTACCTGACATGCATGGACATCCTGAAAATCTTGATTCAATTTTGTTGCTTTTTACTGCAGTTTTTCATTTTCAATTTGACTGACTGAGCTGGCTACAACTTCTAGATTGATGACAGGGTGAATGGGTATCTTTTTCCAAAGGAGGATATTAGGGTCCTGACTCAGATCATGTTTCAAATGATCTCACATGGAAAACTCTCTCTTTTAGCCGTCAATGCTGCATCAATTGGAAGAAGTACGGCTAGAAACCTTATGGTTTCGGAAAGTAAGGCAGGATATATTTCACTGTTGGAAAACATTCTCACATTCCCATCTGAAGTTGCTGTTCCTGAGACTGCCAAAGAGATGCTTACCAAATTGAAAGCAGAATGGCAGTGGCATCTCTTTGAAGCAATTGCGGATACGCATTATCAGAATAAAACCTGGATGATCCAGAAAATTTTGGACAAAGTTGAAAAGCAATTTGACCATATCCATTGGGAGAATTCTATGTTGTCCATTGCAACAAATGATACCTTTTTGTATAGTATCTGGGAGGAGCAAAAACAAATTGAAATGGCTAATACAAGAAGAAAAAGAGAGGATGATGAGGCAAGTGATCTCGGTTGTTGTCTCTTTTTATAGGATGAAGCGTGAGAGTTTACAGGATCTAAGCAACTTACTTCTTTTTTTGGCAATTCCTTTTTCTTTGGAATATAATGCAGTTGAAGGACAGAACTGATCAACCTCGGGGAACATGGGAGGAAGTATATCGAAATGCGAGAAGGGCTGACAAGACGTTGCATGAAAGAGATGAAGGGGAGCTCGAAAGGACAGGTCAGCCATTATGTATCTATGAGCCTTACTTTGGCGAAGGAACTTGGCCCTTTTTGCACCGTACTTCACTATATCGTGGACTTGGGCTGGTAAGTATTCTGCTTCATGGCCAGAACACTGTTGTTGGGTTTTATCTTCTTCTAAAATGACGAAGTGCCTATATTTATCATTGCATTGCTTATTGACTATTTTGGCTATATCCCTTGCAAAAAAAAAAATTGGTCAAAAATTGTTTAAAATTTTGCTTATTGGTAGTCAGATAATTGCTTCAGCATCTTCTAAGAGATATATGAAGCATTTTATTTTCTCCAAGTTTATAAAATATCTACTCTCTTCAATCTAACATGGATGCATGGTCTGGGTGATTGTAGTCCACAAAAGGCCGTAGACCAGGAGCTGATGATGTTGATTTGCCTTCTCGTCTTCCCCTATTAAATAACCCTTATTATCGAGGTGTCTTGGGAGAATATGGAGCCTTTTTTGCGATTGCAAACCGCATTGACCGCATTCACAGAAATGCTTGGATAGGATTCCAATCTTGGAGAGCCACAGCAAGGAAGGTACATAATCCTTTGTGGTTCTGTTCTTACAGATTGAGATGAGATCATGTTTGGCTAAGCTTAAAAAATTCACTTATAAATAAATTTATGTTAAGTATTAAGTATTAAAATATATAATTTTTTGGTGGGTGAAAATTGGTATTAGTTAGTTTGACTGTAAGGCTAGGATTACTTCCAAAATAAGCGAATTTTTGTACTTAAGAAGGGGAAAAGTATGTTATTTTATCTTATTTGGACATCGTATTTATTTTACATAAAAATACTTAAATTAACTGTTATTTATTTTTAATCCTAGCCAGCAAGTTTATTTATCTATTACTTCTTCCCTTGAGCATCAGGTTTGCACATTGAAACAATATGTGGTGATCGTGTGTTTTTTCCTGGAGAAATGTTGTTTCATATTTAAAATTTCGAATTTGCCAGGTATCTTTGTCCAAGTCTGCTGAAAGATTGCTGTTGGATGCTATTGAATCACGAAGACATGGTGACAGTCTATACTTTTGGGCCCGTTTAGACAGGGACCCAAGAAACCCACTGAAGCAGGATTTCTGGTCCTTCTGTGATGCTATAAATGCTGGGAATTGCCAGTAAGAAGAGTCATAATGTCAATATAATCATTTCCTTTCCAGTTGGCCTTCATGAATTTCTTCTTTTTATCAGTCCAAAAGAGTTTCAGATGGCTTTTAGACCTGATTTGTCTTGTTTCTTATGTTTAGGCTCGCATTCTCCGAGGCTCTTAAGAAGATGTATGGCATAAAGCATAACTTTTCTCTTCCCGCGATGCCGATAGTTGAAGACTCTTGGTCTGTCATGCATTGCTGGGTTCTGCCCACTCGGTCTTTCCTAGAGTTTGTTATGTTCTCAAGGTTTGAACCTTTACCATAGCTCCATACACAGTTTATATTAATGGTAGTTATCAGGACTCGATCGGCTATTGACCCAAGAAATTTCGTGGTGGACCAGTTTAGGCAGGTTTTGAGTGATTTCTATATTAACCGATCAAATGGAGTAATGTAAACCAGCTTGATATAGCCGGTTTTGCCTGCTCACAGGCAACCGGATTGTGCGTCTGGTTTTAATAATTGTAATATTAACCCTTGATTCTTTGGTCTCCAAGAGATTGCTTGAACGCAGAATTGTTAACTTGGAATCAACTTTTAATCCACAGAATGTTTGTGAATGCACTCGACGCACAATTCTACGACGAGCACCAGAAAACTGGGCATTGTTATCTGAGTTTGTCCAAGGTAACCCCCTCCCTCTGTAATGTTGGTTTCAATCTACAGTTTTGGAAATATCTTTGTGAGTGCAAATGCTAAAAAGTTAGGACACGTTGAGTCATATGGTCGCTAAAATGCAAGAAGTCGGGAGATGATAGTCACTTTATTTATCTGCTAACCCGAAAAGACAATAATAACTTAATTTCCGTTGGCTTGTGAAATATTTGTGTACCTATTCTTTTTCTAGATGATAGCTTATCTGTGACTCACAATTATAACATTGATTGGCAGGACAAACATTGCTACTCTCGTTTGCTCGAGTTGCTTGTAAATGTTTGGGCATACCACAGCGCGAGAAGAATGGTGTATCTGGACCCAAACACAGGTTTTATGCAAGAACAACACGAGTTGAGAAGCCGGAGAGGTCAAATGTGGGTTAAGTGGTTCCAGTATAGCACTCTCAAGAGCATGGATGAGGACCTGGCTGAGGAGGCTGATTCTGACCGCCCAAACAGGCGGTGGCTGTGGCCTTCAACAGGCGAGGTCTTCTGGCAAGGTATGTACGAAAAGGAGAGGAACCTGCGAAATAAAGAAAAAGAAAAGAAGAGACAACAAAGTAAAGATAAAATCCAACGGATTAGGAACCGAACACATCAAAAATCGATAGGTAAGTATGTGAAGTCTGTGGTGAAGCAGACGGAGGCAAATTCAACAGCTCTTGCATAGAATCGATCTTGTGATTATTTAATCATCCAGATAAATCACCTAATTCAGTGAATTTAATCCTTACACCATTTTTTAATTTTTAATCAACTAGATTTTGCGTATTGGAGATCTTGTATGTCTTAGCAACCTTCTGACCTGAAAAATGTGTAACATTTTTCTTGCCGTTACCTTATTTTTTGACTTGTAAATGGTGCTAGCAGAATACGTTTATATCAAATGAAACTTTTGTTTGAAAAATGAATGAAGATTAGTTGTTTCTTTTATTATTTAGGAGTCGTGTAAGATGAAAACCTTGTACGTGACTTTGTAGTAGCGTAAGAAAGGAGCGAGCTGCCAAGTACTTGATTCTTTCGGGCACTGATTTGTAATGAGATTCCAATATATGTTTGTGCTACTTTTTTATTCTAATTTTCCAGGTATTGTTATAAATTATTTACCATTATTATTTTTGGATTTTGCTACTTGTACATCAAAATTGTATACGAGGGGTTCCATTATGTGATGAGGAGAAAGAAGATTGAATGAAAAAAGTTAACTGTGACATATTATAAAATATCATATGATATTATGTATTTATTGATGTACATGTAGCAAGATACATTATTTTTTGGGCTCCATGGCCCCTTAAAAATTATTGTTGTGCCAATAAAAAAAATCGATTATATGCTAAACATAGGTTATAAACCGGCTTTCTCAATACACGAATGTGCTCCAAGAATCGTGCGTTACATTCATATATTCCCCTCTGGTACCTGTTTCATCCATTTGTTCACACCAAACTCATCGAAATTAGGTTTTCGACAAAATGACCTCGTCAAAACAAACTGAAACGAACTGCTTGAATGCAACTTTAACCATTCTATGCACCATTAGTCCAACACCCTTAGTAATTTATGCTCCACATCTTTGTTTAATTACACCCTATAGCAGAAGCGATAGATCAGCATACAAATAGGAATTGCTAAGCTCCAAGCATTCAACAAACATACAAAACCAATGCAATTCATACAGCTAGCTTTTTATTCTATGGAGCATCTAAATAGCCTTAAATTTGCTTAATGGAAACACATTACTGACTGGTATCTTGTTTCAGATCTGAATTGGATATTACAAAAACTAAAATAAACACTCTTTAACTACCACCAAATAACAAGTTTGAAGAGAGCTTGGTAGAAATAAAGTTCAAAAATGCCCCCACTGGTGTTGAGGATCCAACCATTGAGATAAGTCGCTTCTTCCACATTGAGGCCAACCTTACCGATGTCAACCTATTTTTCTGGCAAAATGAAGGCTTGCACACTTTAAAACCTCAGCATCAGGTTCTTGGAGCTGCACAAAAATGGACCATGACTAAGTTAACGATCACATTAAAAAGGAAAAGGAAGTTTGAACGAACGATGGAGTGGAAGGGTCCATAACATAGAGATTTTATCCTACCTCCACCAATTGTTGCTTCAGGTAGGCGTTCAATAGAATACTTGTGTTGAGTAATATACATGATTGGTACACCCGGAATCTGAATCATAAATATCACTGTTAAGTTTCTACTGAAAGGAAATAACACTACCTTTTGCTGGGAAATTATTACTTACCTTCCGAATTCTTCGCTTTAAATCTCGATCACAGGTTGCAACGATGTAGCACTTGTGCTGTTTTATTGTCACGGAGAGCAATCCATTAAATTATTTGTAAAAACACACATGGAGAGTACAATCTACCCAGGAAATCTAAATACCACATAGGACATAGAGAAACGTGTAGAAGCAGGTGAGTTCATGCTTTTTAGCACTCTCTAAAACATGGAAGTTAGAAAACAGAATGAAGTGAAAATTGTTTATTTTTATTGTTTAGAATCTCAAGTCCTGGAAGACAAAAATATAACAGCAGCAGACTTTAAATCATACCTGTGTAACCCTGTCGACAAGACAATCATCAGCATAGGTTCCCTTATGAGTACAGGGAAGCCTTTCAAATCGAGGATCCTTGGCAATTCTATTCACAAGAAAGAGAAGAAGTAATGAACACAGAGAAGTTGTTATAAGCAAAGAGAAGAGGATTTCATTGCTAAAGCGATTCATCATCACAATACTAAGGGAATAAAATTGCAGCAAAAGTAAAAAGAAGGAAACTTTCAAACAAAGCATAACAGCAACAAAACAGGTCCTTTCAACCATGAATTTGGGGCCGGCTTTTGAATCCCTTTACGCCACTCCATTCGATTCATCATACTACACCTACTAAAAGATCCAAAGCAACTATATTCTTAGTAACTATCATATGCCCTATTAATTTTGTCTATCCTTCCCTCTTGTACGTGTTCTACAAGTTCCAAAATACATATTGCAAGCTAAATAATCACCATTAACAGCAAAAAAATTATATCCTTCAGTTAAAGAAACCCCATCTCAACAAATAAGTACGGACAAATAGGACATCAATTGCATGTTTGTTAAAAAATTGATACAGTTTCTGGCATTTGTAAGTACAAGAATTAAGATCCTTGTTGAGCTAATTTTTTCTATACATGTATACATAAATATAAAGGCACAATGAGCCCAAAATGATGATTAAAGAAGGATAAATCAGAGGAAATCTAAGAAAAACAGCAAAACTCAATTATTCTCAACTATATACTATAACGCTTGGATCACTGTAACCTGCACTGACTATTAACTTCATTATATACATAAATCCACATCTTCTTCCACAATAAACCTTGAGCTGAAATAGCACATCCATTACAGAGTGAATCAAAAAAATCAGACAAGCATTCTTCTCTCACACAAATGCACACACATACATGCACACAGGCAGAGAGATGTATGAAATGAACTACTTGAACATCATTGCTTTATGTGTATTCTGATAGGCCCGCTATATATTTTACCTATGCTCGATGACGATGGGGAAATGCAGTGATGCATCCACAAGGGGTTTTTTTCTGGTTACAAGATTGTTGCTGAATTATAAAGTTGTATAGTCATTAAGGAGGAGGGTATTTTAGGATCTTTCTAGAATAAAGGTGAGGGCCTATAATAAATGCAAGGGAGGGGAGTGTTAAAATAATTCAGATATTGAGAATTGAGGGAAAGTGGATGGCCTTTCAAATGCCTTCCAATTTGTAGTTAATTTCCATTCTGCATTTCAATGACAGCATCATATATTTACAGTAACTTTTCATTCATAAATTCAATCCATATTCCCGAAATTTGCATTCAAGTACTAGAAAATCATCCATAAAATACAATCAAACATTCAGGATCTTATCATGTTCATCATTTGCACTGCATGAAAACGCTAAAGAGATAACACATGCACTGCATGAAAACGTTAAAGAGATAACACAGAGTATCAATATAGTTTCACAAAATCATTGTTTCAAGTGCCCAAACCTGTATTGCATAAAAAATTGCTTAGCCCATTAGATAATATAATGTATATAACCCCAAAAGTTTTTAAATAGCTCAAAGTACATCTTCATCAGTGGTGATCAAAAAAGAACAAAAGAACATACCTCAGAGCAACTCGGTATTTCTGACCCAACTTCTCAAGCTCAGCCATTACGCAGTCCGTGATACAAGGAGTGCCTAGAAAAGATTGGGAGAATGAAATAAATGGTGATACAAGAGTTTGATAGCAAGCCAAATAAAAGGACGACAGAATTCACTGTTAGCAGATGAGTCGGGTAAACTCTCCATACATAGCCAGCAAGAAGCATAGCAGGCTCAGCATCACAACACATTATAATAAAAGAGTAGAAATTAAAACCAAAAATCAGTAAAACAATTTTCTAACTATAATATTACTGTTATTACAGGGACATTCTAAAAGTTAAGTGAAATCTATAATTCTTTCACTGGACAAACAGCAGTAGCAGAAAATGCATTCATGAGGAGATAATCATGTATCTCCCACAAAATAAGAAACATGAACCCAGCAACGACCAACATCCTTATAAATCACTTGCTCAAAATGATTAATAAAGATATGCAGCATGGAAGATTATCAAAATTCAAGAAGAAAAAGTTGCAACAGAACTTACATTTTGCATATAAGCAGTTCATCATTCCAGTCTCCAAATCCAACTGCACAAGATTTTTATCATTATAAAAGAAGATCAACAGAAGAAAAATCAGTAATTGCATTTAATTCAGTACAACAGTAATGCTATATAGGAAACATATTTCTTCATGTGACGAACTGAAAAAATGAAAATTCCCTTCCATTTGTTTGTTCTTCCTGTTAGCCACCATCTTGGGTGAATTTGTTTTCCTCCTTTTTTTTTTTTTTTCCTTTTGGGATAAGGTGTAATTCAAAGTAGTATTTTGGAAGGTAAAGTCTTACTCTTATCAACCACATAATCCAAAAGACCAAGGATACCAAAAAACAAAAGTAAAGGAAAGGATAAGCATAAGCATAAAGTTTGGCACACCACACTAAACACAAACAATTTAAGTTTCCAAACTGTGTAACATTCTCAATTATAAATCATCCAAAGAAGATTATGCCCAAAATTTTCCTACAAAAGGCAAGTCACTGCCAGAAATATACTGTCCGAAGAATTATGTTTCTCAGACTTGAATACAGGTGTCGGATACAGACACTTCTCTAGGGGTCAAATCCTTATCTCCATCTCTCTTTTCATGCATGCAGCTTCAACTCTTCTGATTGTGTAAAATGAAAATATGTATTTGCAATCCCAGTTCAATACAGCAAGCAACTGATACCTATTTTTTCTCTCTTTTCTTGTTGAAAATACAAATGCTCCTTTGACCTCATTCTCTCTCATTCAGTGGTATAGAAACATCCCAATCAAAGTATATGATCAAATGAGAAAAAGAAGAAACTTAGAGCACTCACTTTATTTTGAATGGAGAAATTGATGAAGTTAGTATCAACCAGAACTCGGTAAGGCGGCCCTAATGCAGTGTTGTGCTTAAAGTAAAGCGCAGATGAAACTTGAGGTCTGCATTAAAGTATAGCAACAACATTGATTTCATCACAAAGTATAAACACATGCATCAAAACTTTTAAATTCAAAATAAAAATAATAATTACTTACACATTTCTGGGAAGCTTTAGTTTGCTCAAGTCTTTCTTGATAGGGTTTAAAACCTCCTGTTTGTGTCTGACATAAAAAAATTCACACAATTAACAAATTAATAAGTACAAATGTAAAATAATCAGATAGATGTGAGCTTACTGTTTAAGTGCTTTGTGAGTAACCATTTTCTTCATGACTGCAAATTTAGGGGTTTTCCTCGCTTTTCCCATATTTAAACAAATTTCTCTGCAAATTGACGAAAAAGGAGTTAATCTTTGAAATTTCTCTCTAAGATCGAGTACAATTTTGAATGTGGAACACAAAACTCTAATATGTTAAAGAGAAATAGTGGTTTGGGCAATGTACATAGACTAGGGTTCTCCCAAAGGGCGGAACCAGGATTTTCAACAAGGGGAGTGAACTTAAGAAAATCAATATAATAAATTTTTTGTGGACAATTCACCACCTTCACCATTCATAATCATTGAGTTAATAAATAATATGAAACACACATGATATATCTTTTAAAATAATAAAATTGTTAGAAGAATAGAAAAATATGAAAACTACCTTGTCTATTTCTTCAAATGAATCCTAGCATCACTATTCCTTACGTCCCTGCTGTTTTATTTTTCTATACATTCTATGCAGCCTGCATAGAAGTGAGCTTGGCCTAAGCTTTCAGGAGGGCAGTAGTGGGTGGGCGGTGCCTTGAAGGTAGATTGGATTATATTATCAAAATTTCTGTCCATTCTTATATCCTTCTCCATGTTGCTATATCTTCATAATATATTACAAAAATTTTGAGGGATAATTCATAATTTGATATGATTATATGTTAATTACTGACAATTGGATGCTGATTTCATGAATTTATTACAGCTTTGCTTGACATTATAACAATTTTATGTTCCAATGTCAGAAAACACGCGTTGCTGTCCAAATGCAATGTCAAAATGGAAAAATGGGCAATGGCAATGAACTGGTAGTCTGGCACACTACGAGTCAATAAACTGGTGAAAAAATACATCTTACAACTTATAAGCACCTCAAACTCAACAGACAACAATCAACAACGGAACATGAACCAGAACAACCAAATAATGTCCCCTAAAACGTAAAATATTAACCATAAAAACTATAGCAAATTTTTTAACAAGAATCAAGAATACCTAGAATACTTATTTGGATGGAAATTAGTTTTTTCTCACCAAGAATAGGCACCTACGTAGAAGCGGACAGCAGAAGTTTCTGAATCTGCCGGCGATAGTGACGTGTAGAGATGGAGGCGGAATATTGGAGAGGCGCTGCGCTGGTAATGGTCAAGTAGGAGAGAAACGGTTTCGGCCGTGCAATTGGAAAATAGACACCGTCAAATAGAAAGAAGGCTAAATGGGTTTGGGCTGGAAATGAGAACCGGGCTTCAATTAGAATTTTTTAAGGGTAGTTACAAAAATACCCTTAAATTTAGAGATGTTTTGAAAAATTATGTGAAATGTAAGTAAAAAATACTGTGTAAAATAAAAAAAGTGACACAATGTCACTTTTTTTTATAATCCATTTGTGCATCGCCAGTAATCATGTTTTTAAAATAATTAGCACGTCCAGACTAATTCACATGCTAATTATGTTAGGAAAATATAACATATTATTTCATTTTTTTATGTTCTTAAAAATGACAAAAACTTTAAAAGTGACAAAAAACTAAAAAAAGTGACAAAACTAAAAAAAAGACAAATTTTAAAAAAGTGACGAATTCAAAAAAGTGACAAACTAAAAGAAGCTATACAGATTAAAAAACGTGAAACACTCAAAAAGTGACAAATTAAGAAAAAATGACCAACTCAAAAAAGTGACGAAAATTGAATAAAGTGACAAATTTTTTTTAGAAAAGTGACGAAATTAAAAAAGAAGTGACAAAAATTTTAAAAAAAATGTGACAAAAATAGTATAATGGAGATTGAGACTATTGGAGTGCAAGAAAATTGTAGGTTTAGAGTTTTGGAAAGTAAGGTAATTCAACCATTCAAAAGATCTTGAAATTCATCATTTCAAATAAGCATTTTGACCCGAAATTCATGTTAAAGTACGTTACAAATTACTTCAACAATAAATCCAGTCTAACTACCTGCTCATTTCTTACTGATTAAGGATCATTAATATTAGAGATTTATGCAGTCACTAATAAGAGCAAAATTTAGATTTTAACGTTCTACTTAATAACAGGAAAATATAAACATCCAACATGAAACATGAAACATAATTGATTGGTGTTGAGATAGTTTTTTATATGATTCAAATTAAAATTGTATCTATCTGAAACTCAAATAACAAAACGAGGTCACATATTGGATATTAAACTAAAGGCTCATGTCCAAAACTTAAATGTCACAAG
>CAIGRL010201994.1:0-11051 GCA_903798325.1 Fraxinus xanthoxyloides | reverse complement strand
GAATGAGAATAAGAATTTTAATAATGATGAAACGGGAGCTAAATTTACAAAATGTGCGTGGCTTGGAAGAAATGCCGAGCAGTTGGCTCGTGCACAAAGATAATAATAAAAAAATTAAACACTTCTACGTATGCACTGATGCAAAGGGACTGACAAATTGCAGCGTATATAAACTCATCTGTATTTAATGTTTCTTTTCTTGATAATATAAAGAAGTCGAGTCAAGCTCTGTAGATAGATATAAGAAGTGGAGGGTTAGTAAATTTTGTTGAAGAATAGGAAATTTGAAATGGACAAGCAAGAGCATGTTGTACTGGATAGCCTGTTGAAGAAGGATTACTATGAGAACTGCCCGGGATGTNTAAATTTACAAAATGTGCGTGGCTTGGAAGAAATGCCGAGCAGTTGGCTCGTGCACAAAGATAATAATAAAAAAATTAAACACTTCTACGTATGCACTGATGCAAAGGGACTGACAAATTGCAGCGTATATAAACTCATCTGTATTTAATGTTTCTTTTCTTGATAATATAAAGAAGTCGAGTCAAGCTCTGTAGATAGATATAAGAAGTGGAGGGTTAGTAAATTTTGTTGAAGAATAGGAAATTTGAAATGGACAAGCAAGAGCATGTTGTACTGGATAGCCTGTTGAAGAAGGATTACTATGAGAACTGCCCGGGATGTAAGGTGGATAGGCGGAAAGAGTTGCAGGGCGGTCTGCCCATCAAGCAAGTCCTTACTATATGGATAATTGTGCTTTCAACAGGTTAAAACTTTGATTCTTCTGAATGCCAATGCTGCATTTTTTTTGCCTTTTTCTTTTTCAGACTTAGACCCTCTATGTGCTATCCAGTGTGATTGTGGGGGTACAGTGGTGAGATATATACATG
Source organism: Fraxinus xanthoxyloides (assembly GCA_903798325.1). Classification (NCBI taxonomy): domain Eukaryota; kingdom Viridiplantae; phylum Streptophyta; class Magnoliopsida; order Lamiales; family Oleaceae; genus Fraxinus; species Fraxinus xanthoxyloides. The sequence continues at coordinate 10,161 of CAIGRL010201994.1, read as the reverse complement.
GTTTGAGGTGAAACAACGTTTGAAATTTGATAATTTTTGGTCATAATCGAGATTGGTAGATAGATAGATTAGAGGGTTTTGCTTTAGGTTTTGCTTTAAGTAAAGGAGGAAAAACTTAACAGATTTTGGTCAGAAGTTATTTACTAGTAGGAAACTATTATTATATATCATAAAATTCATGATCTTCATTTTTAATCTCTGAAATAGAATAGAATGCAAAACAGTAACGTTCAAGAACAAGTAATGACAGTATTGATTAGTTTTGTAAACATATTCTTTCTACTTAAGTACAGTTTTTTTTATTAGCTTGCAGTGACTTATATTTGTTCAATTATAATGCAAGTATTTTTGAATGACACAATAGCTGAATGTTTCAGACATCGTTTTCCTGAGCTGAAAGATTACAGTAACAGCATAAGTTACATCTTTGCATTTTCTTCGTTCTCTTTCTAATGGTAATGTATGTTAGTCATAATCTAAGTAAATTGTTGACGTAATCTGGTGTTCTACAGTTCCTGTCGTGTACCTTTTGTCCACTTCCACAAGAAACAGTGATAATTGACACTGATTTTGTATCATATTTTCTCTTCTTTCTGTACCTTTGCAGCTTTGACAATATCATCTCTCTTTCCATTCCTTTATTTCATGGTAAGTACTTAAGTCTTTTGGATTTACTCTCATTGCTCTCGCTTTAATATGGACTTTGAGATATGTAAAACAGAATTGATAGAGGAAATTGTTCTCTTCTTTGTATGTACGTGTATGAGTAATCCATATATTCGAAGTTAACACATTAATATGTTTAAATCTAACTTTATCATATAATGCTGTTTCTGATAACAACAAGAACGAGTAGTATTTACATTTCATCGTTTCCTGAACAGATCCGACCTTGACTTTAAAGCTCAAATGCAAAGTCCAAACCAGCTCGAGCACTTGATAAACCCATCGGTCAACTTAGGTTCTATACTATAATCTCTCTCAATCTCTGAATAGTGCAGTCCAATGAATATTAATAAGTAGAGGGACTCTCTTTTTTCAACTAAGTTCTTTCCAGATTGAAAGGGAGCTCAGAATACTTGGTTAGGTTCTAAACAAAATTGACTTTCTGGAAGGGCTAAACAACAAAACAGAGTATCTGCATAGCGGGATATCTGGTGCACAAGTACCACCTCGAAAGCACTCAAATTTTCGATACACCTTTATATTTCTAATAAAACGAATGACATCTTATTTGGAAATCCTAGCTATACTTAGCATGATATTGGGTTGAAAGTNTATTAATAAGTAGAGGGACTCTCTTTTTTCAACTAAGTTCTTTCCAGATTGAAAGGGAGCTCAGAATACTTGGTTAGGTTCTAAACAAAATTGACTTTCTGGAAGGGCTAAACAACAAAACAGAGTATCTGCATAGCGGGATATCTGGTGCACAAGTACCACCTCGAAAGCACTCAAATTTTCGATACACCTTTTTATTTCTCATAAAACGAATGACATCTTCTTTGGAAATCCTAGCTATTCTTAGCATGATATTGGGTTGAAAGTGGGAAATGTTGGTGAATTATTGATATGTAGGATATTTTGATACTTGTGTCCAACTTTATGTGGCTTTCGTGTTACAACTTACAATTTATAAATTTGGCTAGTATCAGTAAGAATAGCTTACAAATGACCATTTAAATCCATCTGAAATGAAAAAAAAAAATTGTTAGACACTAACTTCACTGCTTAGGGCCTGAGGGAATACCTTGCTTTAGACCATCTGATTGATCTTTTCATATAAATCTGACATTATTTTATCACTCTCATTTTGGAATAGATGTCAGATGGGCGGACCTAATAATATTTGAGAATGATGATACATTCACCTTAAGGGCATACGATCATTCATGGGATATATTTCTTCTTATTTTTTATTCCAATTTTTGAGATTTACATGTTAAAGCAATGCCAAGTTATAACCTACCCAATTTGTCCTTCACTAGTAACAAGAACTTCTCATATGTACATTGTTCTTCAAAAATTGCGTTTTCGCAATCTTGAAAAGTTGTCCGGCTCTCCAGTAGTTCTATTGCTAACGTAATAATCGGGGAAAAGAATGAAGCAAAGACATAAGTGGGTATTTATGCTTGGTAGTTTAATTACCTTTGTAATATTGAAACTAACTTCTATTGCAGGTAAAGGATTTTCACATTGCAAAACAAGAAGAAGATATCGGTTACTATGCTGGTTATATAGGTAGTCCAGTTATGTTCATGTGCTTTAACGTTGGTATGTGTTAACTAATCAGTTTATCATTGTACTCAAGATTAAGTTACAAATTCATGCAGGTTCTGCATACATGCTTGGAAGAGCTTTGACATCTGTCATGTGGGGAATCATTGCCGATAGATTTGGTCGTAAACCTGTGATAATTATAGGCTGTGCAGCAGTGTTAGTGATCACTTGTGCATTTTTGCTCTTATAAATATTGTTATTCTGAATGTCACAGGACTTGTTATTGATCACTTCTATGCTGATCATTGGAGCATTATTCATCTTCAGGGTTGTTTTCAACACTCTCTTTGGACTCAGCATAAACTTTTGGATGGCCATCTCCATGAGGTTTCTTCTTGGTAGTTTGAATGGTTTATTAGGACCAATAAAGGTATTATGTAATCATTTTGCAAGCATGTTGAATAAAATTAATATATAGTGCAATATCCTACAAAATACCTTTCATCAATAGTAACTCATTTATATTTATTTTTTATTTTCTGGAAAACTTTGGCATATTGATTTTTTAGCATTTTTACCTGACCAGGCGTATGCATGTGAATTAGTTCGGGAAGAGTACCAATCTGTAGGACTTTCAGCGGTGAGCATTTGTATTACATATTGTTAATATCTTTAGAAACATTGTTTGATAACTTTTAAGAAATCTGCTATCATGAAGGGAATTAATACAGTATATTAGACTATGCACACCAAAGATATTCAGAAAAACATGTCTACATATTTCACTCAAATTTGGGTGGACTAGAAATATTTACTCGGATGGCTTTCTGGACTCTTTAAGGCCAGATTCATTGCTGACTTGAGCATCAACCAGTTGAAAAAGACATAATATCATTATAAATGCTTTAGTTTCTTCCACTGAAATCTGGAATACTTGATGCTATGCCACTATATCACTGCTGAAAAGTCAGCTTCTAGCTATCTACTCTTGCCATTTCATATCAGTATAAATGCTTTAGTTTCTTCAGTCTCAACAATATGATGATTTATCATTACAGAGACTTTCCAAAAGGAAAATATATCAAAAACTTAAGGTAGATTATATTTGATGAAAATATTAAGATCTATTCAGGAAAAAAAACATAGACTTCAAAAATAGACAATTAGCTGTCCAAAAGAATAGTACGTTAAGAAATAGATACAGGATCTGTCTCCTCATCTTAACAAACTATAAGACATGTCTGTCACTTTTTTCCTTACTCCCTAGTTCTTAAGCCAACTTGGTCTTTTTAATTAAAATAATTTGTTCCTCTGTCATTTCACCGGTTCTGTATCATTTACTTCCTTAGATCAAAATTTTTCCTGCTGTTGTCTTCAATCCTCTTAGTTAAAAAATACCTTTATCTTGCACATTTTACCTTAAATATATATTTGGATGAATTTTAAGATTGCATACCACTAACATACATTATTTTTAGGGTATATTATGTAGAGTGTTCTGATAAGCTTATTTTCCTTTATTTCAGGTTAGTACAGCATGGGGCACAGGATTAATCATTGGTCCAGCTTTAGGAGGATTTCTTGCTCAGGTACTTATATATATATATATATATATATATATTATTCCCTCATTATTTATTGTATACAAAACACAAATGAAACAATAATTTTGCTTTATTTATGCAGAGTTTTCTCTGCCATGCTATCAATGTCAGAAGTTCATAATATACATTCTAGCTAGGGAATAGCTCAATTAGCGAAACAACTGAAAGTTCTATAAAACTCTGTATAATCAAATAAATATTACAAGTTACATTAGAAGTAATCGTAACCAATCCCTTCTTCCTTTTCCCACCTCGAGGACAAGTTATATCTTTCTCCAAAAAGCAAAAATAGAACCATAAATGACAAACACCAATGTAGATACAGAAAGGATCACAGATGAATTCAAATTTCAGTCTAGTAATGCAGAATACTTATTCCTAATTTTTACAAACATTTGAGGTGCGAAATATGGATCAGTGGCGTTCGTCAGTAGTACTATTTGCATAATTTTGCTAGCATCCTTGTTCTTCTTTGGATTTCACTTAAAGGAACATTATCTTAATTAAGACTAACCAAGTAGCCATCTAAAGATTAGGGCTAATTGTCATATGAATTGCGAAAGACCTCCGTCACTTCGTGAAACTTCCCTTTCTAAGGGATTAAAAAGGATAAAAGAAATTTTCATTTCCATTTCATGTAACTTTTGATTTATTTCTCAGTTCTTACTTTTACTTTTTGTACTAAGCCTGCAGAGAAATTTCCTGCGATATTTTCGTCAAATTCTATATTTGGAAGGTAATGTTTCTTCTTGCATTACCATTTTGCATAATCATCACAAAATTCTGCTATTGTTACCTCTAACGCATGAAGCTTTATGCAGATTCCCATATTTCTTGCCCTGCCTGATTATATCACTCCTTGCATTGCCTGTCACCATTGCTTGCTTTTGGATCCCGGTATGTTTCTTCTACTTGTTCTTCTTCATGTTAGATACGTCATTCAATTTAACATCACGATATCAAATTTATTTCACTTGTTTTCTTTGCATTTTTAAGCCAAATATTTGTAGTTGAGTTCTATTTCATGAGAATTTCTGATGCATAGAACATTAGATGTTTTAATATTGATAAAATCAAGCCGAAAATATCCCAAAATGATTTCTTTAAGCAGCATCCCATGTTCATTAGGGAAAGAAGAAGAGGACATGAGTGTAACATGAGGATGCCAACATTAAACTAAAATAAAGGCTTGTGATTCTATGAAAATATATCACGTCTTCTTTTTATCTTCCCCACTTGTAAGTTATAACGTTTGTGTTATCGCTTCATTGTTCTTAGATACCATCTTGAACTGAGTTTTAGTATGAAGATTTTGATTAAACTTTGTGAAATGCAGGAAACTTTGCATACACACAACTCAGATAATATATCGCCTCAAATTTCATATGATGTTCTGGAGTCTGCATCTCCCAGGTCTACTGATAAGGTGGACCTGAAGGAAGGAAGTGAAACAACTTCTAAAAGTAGCCTCCTCAAGAACTGGCCCCTGATGTCATCCATCATAGTGTACTGTGTATTCTCCCTTCGTGATATGGCTTACTCTGAGGTAAAGTAAATATAACATTCTAGTGGTCTTAGTTTGCTTGCGTTGTGGCCTACATCTAGATATTTGTTACTGATATTGACCTAATGTTCAATTCTATTTATTTGGTTTGTATTTCAGTAGTAGCTGATTGTTCAACGGTCTTTATGATGCATACTTTCTAACACTTGGATAACAACTTAGCATATCAAACAGAAATAAGTAATAAACTTCATATAATTAATATTAATTAAACAATCATTATCCATGTAGCCACGAAGATAAGAAATAGTTTTCATACTAAACCTATGTGATGCTAAGTAGCGTCTTATATTAAAAGTATATTTAGGTTTTCCAGGTAATAAATCATAAACTGCTCTTTGATGGTTATTTTGTTCCTTGACTCTTTTGTGTTTATGGCCATCTCACGACATTCCTATTTGCTTCAACAGATATTCTCATTATGGGCAGTGAGTCCGAGAAGGCTAGGAGGATTAAGTTATTCAACTCAAGATGTTGGTGTAGTTCTTGCAATTTCAGGTTAAGTGCTATTACACTTTGGGTTAATTCTATTGTATTTCATCCTTTGTTCTTTAAGAATCAGTAAAAAATGTTTTAATAGGTTTAGGAAATAGAATCCAAGATAACTGATTTATATAAAAAAAATTAAACGTGTAGAACCCTTAACAAGATTAGCATAATAGATGGTAGCATAGGATTAGGAAGAAGATTTCATTAATATGTCTAAATGTTCTTGCTTCAATATCCAACTGATAGGCACTAACTGAAAATGAGTAGAATTAAGCACTACTGAAAAGAACACGAAATTGATAAAGGAACTTTTTATTTAATGACTTGAATAATTTCCACTCAACCAAGCATTTGAGAGGCTTAGAAACTCTCCAAATTGAGCAAGCTCAATACATATTTTTCTCATATCCAACCATAGTCCCCCCAACTTCCTATATTCTCCTCTCTCTCCCTCTTAGTCAAAACAGAAAACCTGAACCCCCAATAGAATACCAAACTAACAAAATTAAATGATAGACCTCCCCTTGTGATTTATTTTTCCAGAATTACCCTTGCGCCTGGAGCAAGTGAAATGCACTGGTGGCCTAACATTACCTCCCGCCCAAAAATTCACCTTGTCCTCAAGGTGATAGTCAGGAAATTGCTGCTGGATCGATTGAAAATCCTCCTATGTAGCTTCATACTGAGTCAAGGACTTCCATTTCAGCAACACCTCAACTTCGCTTGCTTGACCTTGGGATTTAGGACGTACTCCCAACAATACTTTTGGTTCCACCACAAGTTCTAGCTCAGAAGTTAAATGAGGTGGTAATATTGGAGAAAAAGATGAAATTCTACGAGATGGCCTTAGCTAAGAAACATGGAATACCGGATGAATAGTTGCGGTCGGAGGAAGTTTCGGTTTGTAGGCCACCTTCCCGATGCGCTGGATAATCTTGAACGGGCCATAGTAACAGGCAGCTAAGTTCTCAAATTTGTGCTGGGCAAGGAAGTGCGGTCGGTATGGTCTCAATTTCAAGAATACTAAGTCACCTTCACTGAACTCTTCGAAGTGGCGTTTGAGATCTGCCTGTAGCTTCAGTCGCTGCTGGGCTTGAAGTAAATTCATCCTCAAATAATCTAATATGGCATCTCGATCCTTCAACAACTGATCTACCAAAGACACCGAAGTAGCTCCTCGCTCATACCAAATAAGAGGAGGGTCCTGATCGTAGAGACCCCGAAAAGGGGTACAACGAGTGGATGAATGAAAGGAAGTGTTGTACCAGTATTCTGCCCATGCCAGCTAGCGAGCCCAACTCCGAGGTTTTCCAGAAGCAAAACAGCGTAGATATGTTTCTAGACATCAATTGACAACCTCTGTCTGCCCATCGGATTGAGGGTGATAGGCGGTGCTCCTCTTCAGAGTAGTTTCCTGCAGCTTAAATAATTCACTCCAAAAGTGACTCAAGAACACCCTATCCCGGTCAGAAATAATTGATTGCGGAATTCCATGGAGTCTCACAACCTCATGAACAAAAATGCCAGCGACTAAGACAACAGTGAAAGGGTGTTTCAACACAATAAAATGTGCATACTTACTCAGCATGTCCACCACGACCAAGATAACATCCCAGCCCTCTAAATGAGGCAGCCCCTCGATAAAATCAAGTGTAACTTCATCCTAAACCTGCGCAGGAAGTGGAATGGGCTGAAGTAACCCAGCGGGAGTAGTGGCTAGATACTTATTCTACCGACAGACGATGCACTCCCTACAAACTTGGCGACATCCTTGCTCATGCCTACCCAATATAACTCTGCTGCCAAGCGTTGATAATTCTTTGTTTCTCCCGAATGTCCCCTGTCTCGAGTGGTATGAAACTCCCCGATTAGAGTAGAAAGAAGGTTAGAGGATTTTGGAACAACGAGACGATTCTTATAAAATAATATCCATTGCTCTACTGTAAACCCCGCATGAGATTGTGTCCCCGAAATAATGTCATCCTTGAGTTTCATTAGAAAGGCATCCTCTGCCAATTCAGCCTTTAAATAGTCCCAGTACTGCCATTGTAGTACAGCCAGGTTACACATTCCACTCGATCTGTCAAACTGAAAGAACATTCATCAAGGATTGGAAAGTGGCTAGGGCGATTGTCAGTCCGAACGGCATGACAAAGAACTTGTAATGACCATCATGAGTTCGAAAAGCAGTTTTATGGACATCTCCGATCGTTGACCCTGATTTGGTGGTAGCAGAATTTCAAATCTAACTTCGATAAATTTTTTGCACCATGCAGTTCATTGAGGAGTTCATCAATGACGGGAATTGGATACTTATCCAGTACTGTGACCTTGTTTAGAGCCCTGTAATACACATAAAAGCGCCAGGAACCATCCTTCTTAACAAACAGAACCAGGCTCGAGAAAGGGCTGTTGCTAACTTGGATTATTCCCACTTCCAGCATATCCCTGATCAATCTCTCAATCTCATTCTTCTGAGCTTGAGGATATCGATAAGGCCGGACATTAACTAGTTGGCTGCCCTCTTTGAGCACAATGGAGTGTTCGTGTCCCCTAATGGGTGGTAATCCCGTTGGCATGTCGAACACACTTTCATAATCTGCCAACACTTGGTGAATAAATGGTGGCACGTTAGAATTCTGTTCCCCTAATTCCTCCAATTGATTGTGCTCGACCACAATTCCAGCTCCCTCATATTTAATGGTTTGCATCATAGCCTTCAAAGAAATCAGTATCTTCCCAAGAAAGGGATCTCCACGCAGCATGACGAACTCATTACCGAGCCTAAATTTCATCACTTAGGTTTTCCAATTGGTATGAGTCATCCCCATAGTCTTTAGCCACTGAATTCCCAAGATAACATCCAAACTCTCTAATCCAAGCGGCAGGAATTCTGCCACAATATCCATCGCCTGCAGATTAAGAGTAATTCCCTGGCATAGGCCTTCCCTACGTATTGTTGTCCCGGTCCCCATAGCCACTTCATAGACTTCAGTATTCACAAGAGGTAGCTACATTCTTTTGACCAAGACTAAAAAAATGAAGTTGTGAGTTGCACCTGGATCAATCAAGACCACGACCTCCTGTTCCCCGATCATCCCCTTCAATTTCATAGTTTTTGGGGTGGCTAAACCTACCACCGAATTGGTGATACTTCAACCACTTGATTCAGTTCGGCGCTTTCCAATTCGGCTTCTGCCGCTTCCATTTCTTCCCTCTCTCGTGGCTCTACTTCTTCGACATCATGGGCAAGGAGCACATTCAATTCTTTCTTCTTGCATACGTGCCCAGGTGCCCATTTTTCATCGCACCTATAGCACATACCTTTTTCTCGCTTTTGCTGCAGCTCCGAGTCCGACAGCCTCCGCACCGCCTCTGAGAATCTCGTCGTAGACTGATTCCCCCCGTAGTTGGATCTGGAAGCTTCATGATGGAAGTTTTTTTCTTGTGCTGGGCCTCCCATTTTATGAAACTCATTAGCTGATTTGTGGGCTGTAGTCACCCACAGTTTTTCTTCTATTTTCTGGGCCAAATCTATGGTCCGGCCCAAATTGCTGGGCTCCAGAATCCGGACCTCCACTCTAATTTTTGGCTTCAACCCATTAATAAAATTACCCGAGCCATTTCATTTGACACATTTTCCGAAGGCCCCGACAGCTCAATGAATTTCCAGCGGTATTCCTGCACGCTGCCCTCTTGAACGAGAGCTAGCCACTGCTCGTGGAGTGACCCTATTTGTGTTGCTCGGAATTGCTTCAGGAGGAGCATCTTCATTTCTTTCCGAAGGACAATCGATCGCTTTTTATTCTCCCATTGATACCACAACAGAGCATCCCCTTCAAACGCCACAATCGCTGCTTCAACCTTCTCCTCGTTCGTCAATCGATTGAGGGTGAAATATCGCTCCGCTTTCAAAATCCACCCATCTGGAACAGTAGAATCTCCAGTCTCTGAAATCGGAATTCATGTCGAAACCCAACTCAACCGGAGCCGCCCTCTATCCCCTGGGACTCCCCCACGAATTGGCTGTCTACCATCTCCCCCTTATACGGGAACGAGCCGCCTCGAGCTGTCTCTTCTTGCAACTTGAGAAACTGTTTGAGCCTCTTGTTCATGCTCTATAAATCCTCCTTCAACGTTCCCACTTTTCGTTTAAATTCTCCTTGCACAGCACTAACCATTTCCTCCACCGAATCCATTCTCTGAGCAACATTTTTGGCTGCCATCTTCCAGGCCCGTATGCTCTAATACCAATTTGATAGGCACTAACTGAAAATGAGTAGAATT
>CAIGRL010201963.1:0-23060 GCA_903798325.1 Fraxinus xanthoxyloides | reverse complement strand
CAGATTGGAACTGTTCCTCAACTCCTCTCCGGTGGCATCGCCGGAGCTTTCAGTAAAACATGCACCGCTCCTCTAGCTCGCCTCACTATTCTCTTTCAGGTGTTGTGGTTTTTGCTTTCTTTTTCTTTATCTCCTTAAGGTACTAATTATAAAGATATTTGATCACGATGACATTTTTTTTTGGTTATGATTTGAAGTCATTGCAAGATTATTGTTTACTTGGGGTTTTTTTGGGCGAATGTTCTAATTGCAAGAATGATATGAACAAAATGAAAAGAAGAAGGAAAAAGGAGCTCCCTAAGGAGCTCCCAATAGTTTGAAGGAATTGATGTGTATCTGTACAAACATATTTGGGCAGAATAGTGTTTGGGGCCGTAAAGATTTGAGTTTCTTGTTATATTAATAGGTATATTGAAATTGACAGTGCAGATTTGGGTGTCCAAAATTGTTTGATGTTGGGGAATATAATACCCTATAATTTTCACTGCAGTGTTAAAAAATTGGATTTTATCCATTTGTTACCTCAGTAAAGGGTTCTCTGTATTTGCTCCTTTATCATATTGTAGCATCAGTTACTAAATATTAGCTAATTGGTCTTTTATCTCTCCTTATTTATATATTTTTAGTTTTATTAATTTGAAAATTACTCGCTGGCTCTGCTTTAGGTACAAGGTATGCACTCTGATGTTTCAGTAAAGCCTAGCATATGGCATGAGGCCCTACGAATTATCAATGAGGAAGGTTTTAGAGCTTTCTGGAAGGGGAATTTGGTTACAATTGCTCACCGGCTTCCGTATTCTTCGATCAGCTTCTATTCTTACGAACGCTACAAGAACGTGAGTTTTGTAAGATTAGGATTACAGTTTTAATTCCATTAAAGCATGTTTAGTTTGCTGCTTTGCGGGTTGCATATTGCCTTTGTTACTGATTCTAGAATCTTTTGCAGTTTTTAAAATCTATTACAGGACTTGATGGTTATGGGGAAAATGCAAGTGCAGATGTTTTTGTGCATTTTGTTAGTGGTGGTTTGGCAGGAATGACAGCTGCTTCTACCACATATCCACTGGATCTTGTCAGGACACGGCTTGCTGCACAGGTATAGTAATCATAATGTGTTGTTTGTTAGCATTTTAAATTCATGTTCTCCCTCACCCATGCTGCCATCCAGTCTGCCATGCCCAGCGGATGCGTAGATACATATGCAGACTCGTAAACCCCACCTACCTAAAAGAAATATGTTAAAAAAAAAAACCTGATATAAATTGTAGGACAATGAGCAAAGATAACATGCATATAAAATTTCAAACGAAACCAGGTTTCCAGCTACTCTGTGTCGTCATTGGCGGCCTACTTTGCCCCTTCCTTTATACTTTTGTTTTCTATGGTCAGCTGCTTTTGGGGGATGTCTCCCGTATACCTCAGTTATCCATGTCATTCCAATAATTTATTTTTGAATTTTTATTTTAATGCTAAGGCTGAATTGAGTTAGTTTGGAAACTTTTTAGAGGAATACGATATATTACCGGGGCATTTGGCATGCACTTCATACCATATGCAGGGATGAAGGTTTCTTTGGCTTGTACAAAGGACTCGGAGCAACATTATTGGTATATCTTCATCTCTTGCTTTGCTTCGCGTCTCTGGTTTTCTTCTCTTGCTGTTTGATAACTCATTTCATTTTTTTGGGTGGTTGCAGGGTGTTGGACCCAGTATAGCAATAAGCTTTTCTGTTTACGAGAGTTTGAGATCCTATTGGCATTCCCAAAGGTGAGAACATAGTTGTTGGGGGGGCTGATGTATAATTTATTTATTATTCTAGTTTATGTCCCAATCCTCTCTTGAGAATCACAATTTGATCTCTATCAGGCCCAATGATTCTGTTGTAGCAGTCAGCCTTGCTTGTGGCAGCCTTTCAGGCATTGCATCATCGACAGGTGATTGTGCCGTACTATCTGAAATGTATATTTTATGGAAAAATAGCAGCATTTGTCCCCAGTTTTTAGAGTTTGTAGCAAATTGCTCCTCAATCTTTAAAATTAAAGAGGAAATAGGAAAAAAGGAAAAGACGAAAGGAAAAGGGAAAAGACAAGAACCTTCGCCAACCCACTCAAGTTTGTTTGGATCTTAAATTGGATCATATCGGTGGAGGGTCTTGTGGATCGGATTGACTTGAGGATTGTAATATCCTGCTAAAGAATGATGTGAAATATTGAAAAATATAAAAATAAAATTTCTAAGAACAAATTAACAACTATAAGTCAAACAATAAAAAGATAGGGGAAAAAAAAAGGTTTTCAACTGCTGTCTACAAGAAAGATTTTTGTCGAAGTAACTATTCAGACATGATGCTAAAAAAGGTCTTATCTTTCCGAGCTTCTCTTCATGCAGATATATCAAGAAGAACATCCAAATAATTGCTTGGCTGTGGACGATCGTTTTCTGTTATCCATTCATCAATCATAAGAGATATCATCTGGAATTGCAGTTATGTATACCATAACTAGTGCTATCCTCGTTTTCTGTTATCCATTTGCTAGTGCTATTCTTTTAGCGATCCTAGCGAATTGCAGTTATGTATACCATCTGGATCGTTTTGTCTTTTTAGGATTGTAGGATCGTGCGATCTTATGATTCAGATCGCTATTTTGATAACCATGCACTCACTTCCCTGCAACAAACCAGCCCTGCCACTCAGTAAAGCGTGTCACCATTCGCTGCTCTCATCTCCGCCCCTAATTTTGGTTTCTTGCACTCCCAGTTTCCTGCCCCGCACCCCTATCTCCAAACCCCACCTCTCCTGACTTTGGGTTTCTGGGCGGTTTCCCCTGGTTTTGGGACCCGGTCCCTCCTCCTGGTTTATTTGAGTTCTACGACCACGTGACTGTGAGGGGACGTATTTTGAAGGACTTTTTTTCCCTGGTTTATTCGGGAGAGGAAAATACTTTTTGTTTTGTTTTATCTTTTAATGAAAGTAAGGGTAGAATTGTCCTTTTAACTAAAATTGGACAGAAACGGTCCATAAAGAGCACTTATGCAACTATATTGAAAGGTTGGGGACTGTATTATACAGTTTTTCCAATTTTTCATATTTTATAATATATCTTGTATCTGGAAAGGTATCCTTATTCTTGTGTTTACATGTTCACCCTGTTAAGAATTTGGTGGACTTTCCTGATTTGGAATTTTAGAATTCAATTGAACTTCTTGTGGATAATATAGTTTAGTTTGGAATTTTAGAATTCAATTTTGGAATTTTATAATATAGTTTAGTTTAACATGTTTCTGATCTTGGTGTCTGAAATTACTGTTTACAATTAGGGAATCACAAGAATACTTGGACACTGGTTGAGGTGAATTTTGAACCCAATTTTCTTGTATAACTTTGGCCAGAGCTGTACACGCACAAAGGGAAAGTGTTAATAAAACTAGGCTTTAAATAAGGATCTAGGGCCTGTTTGGGCCGGATTAAAATCTGATTTTAATCCAAGTCAAAGTTAAACAATTGATATCAACCACGTCTTTCATGGGTCTCACGTCTTTTCAATCACATATTTCAAAAACTTCTATCACAATCTACTAAAAATCTGATTTTAATCCCTCCTAATATAATTGGTGGTTCCACTAGAAAGCATTATATGACATTTTTGTTTGTTTATGCGTAATGCATTGCAGCAACATTCCCTTTGGATCTTGTGAGGCGAAGAATGCAATTGGAAGGGGCTGCTGGTAGGGCTCGAGTGTATAATACTGGGTTGTTTGGGACATTTAGGCACATTATCCATACTGAAGGCTTGCGTGGTCTGTACAGAGGGATTATGCCTGAATACTACAAGGTCGTTCCAAGTGTCGGGATTGCTTTCATGACGTACGAAACACTGAAGAAACTACTGTCACAAGGGCCTTTTAGTTCTTAGTCTTTGCATCTAGCTAAGGATCTTCCCCCATGAAGTTTGTAACCCTTGTTTCACCAAGCTAGGATATGCAAGTAAGGATCAGTTTAGGTTAAAATATAAGGCAATCAGAATTAGTATGTAAGTTTTCTTGTGTTCTTGAAAAAATTCTGTGGTGGTAAATTTTATGGTGGCTACCATGAACAATTTTTCGATGTGTAGGCTACTTGATAGCATTTTTTCTTGTGTCAGTTTTATCATTCGTAATATGTTTTTGTCATTTTTATCATTATAAAATTTTGTTGCCTCTTTTTGTTTCCTATTCAAATTGTGTCTGTACTGATTTTATTCCATGAATTATAAAGAAAGCACAGTACTATTTCCAAGTTGTTTTTGATGAGATGATGTTACCAATCCTGCATAGCATAATACCAATAAAGTGGGGTGTTCAAGGCAATAACTGAGGTAATGCAAATAGAATCATCTTTCAGCGTAAAATGATACCCTATTCTACTTACCTGGGCAAATACCCCTAGAATTTTATTGGATATTTACTACAGGCCTTCCACAGAGAAATGTTGAAAAAATAACGAAACAGATTATCAATGGTACATTATTAGGCAATTTTGTGCAGAACTCCTACAGCTTCTTCCTTGCTTTGGGACACATCTTTCCCATCTTTGAATACGAGAAATTCCATCATCTCCACCCGGAAGAAAATGAAGCTTCCACGTAAATGTGTGATGCAAGAACCGAAGTCTGTGCCAACCACACAGTGCCATGCTGGTCCATAACATTTATCAAAATTCTGTACAACGCGAAGCAGCTTATTATTATGACAGCCCATACAGTTCAATTACCGTCATCGACTCAAAATTCTCACTACAAAGGCAGTCTCTCAAGAGCTATGTAATACTCAAAAATAGTCGTTGCAATCCACCTACTTTTAAATTGGGTGATTTAACAAAGGATTTATCTATTTCTATCAAATAGATTACCTAATGTTTTACATAATCAACACGTGGCGGCCCCAATAGATAGAAATAGATAAGCTGTCACGTGTTGATTATGTAAAACATTAGGTAATAGTTTTGGTACACGCAACATCTTCCTTTAACAAAATTGAAAGTAGCTCCACGTCTCCTCATCAGAGTGGGGTTTGAGACTGTACAAAGAAAGTGCCCAATATGCTTATAACAAAAATGATCTCCTACTTATGGTGAGTAGAGTAAAATATGCCCTCAGTTGATATGACAACGCTATGCCAATGGTCAAACTTACATTTTTTAACAATTCAATGTTGAATTGTTAAGAATTGTAGGTTCACGTCAGCGATGAACAAGATAACTCCTATCCACCATGGATAGGAGATCATTTCTCATGCTTATAAAGCTTAATGGGAAGTAGTCGTTATGAACCCATTATGATTACTTCGTTTTGTTGGTAAAGTGTAAACAATAGTTCCAAACCTACTAGACACGGGGATGGTCCTCGGTATATGAAGGAATTGGGCAACTCTTCCTTTACATATTATTAGTCTTCTGGGAAGGAACCTTAAGTCTCAACAGTCTTGGACTGTGTCATTGCTACGATTTTTATGAACATTAGACAAGAACAAGCGTTAGACGATGATAAATACCTGTTTAATATAATGAGCTATGGATTGACAATCAGCAACTTCATGTAGATCCAGAGCCTGATAAGCCAACTCCATAGCATGGCTCTTCATCGCATCTGGCATGTCTGTTTCGCGAACTATTGCTTTTCCTTCCAACATTTTCAGTGGTAAGTGTTTTTTAAAGATTCTTTATGCTCTGGTTGAAGTGTTTATTTTCTGATTTATTGGTGCTTTATATTATAATGAGGAATTTCGCAAAATAATATTTGTGGACATTGAACGTGTGTAAATGGTTTCTTTAAACATTTTGATTTCTTACTTCCACAAAAAATCTAATTAATTTTTTTTGGAGTCAAACCTTGAGTGGCAAATCTCCTAGTCAAATTTGGCCAAGGCCTAGTTTTTGAGAATGTTGAGGTTCCTTGCAAGTATAACACATTTCTAATAATGAGCTCCACCCCTCGAGCTTGGGTTGATTTGGGTATGGTATGAGCTCAGTTTACGGCTTGATCATGATATACCACGTCCCTATTAAGTAAAGTGTCACAATATAACAATCGTATTGTAAGGGGTATCTAGCTTTTCCAGATTTTCTTGATTTCTCTTGAGATCGCAACATGTTCTTGCTGATGCTCCACAAAAATTATAGATATTTTTCTATCAGAAAAGATGAAGCCCTCGAAGCATAATATGTAGCATTCCGAGCCAGGCAATATTTTTTATTATCAATGAACTGTTTAACCAATTAAATAACCAGAAATTTAAAAGTGGTCCAAAGAATAGTGAAATTTGGAAATTCTGTGGAAGATTCGAATCTTCTATTCTGTATGGTGACAATGCTATCAGTTTCATGCTGGTCCCGTCGAGTCTCAAGTCACTGCTATGATTAATTGATGGAGTATTTTTCTGGTGAAGCAAAATCGTTCAGTCCTATTCTGGGTTCACATTGTTTCTTCCTAGTTACGAGAATAAGAAATTTATTTATTCTGCTGCTGCGATA
The DNA here is from genome assembly GCA_903798325.1 of Fraxinus xanthoxyloides. NCBI lineage: Eukaryota > Viridiplantae > Streptophyta > Magnoliopsida > Lamiales > Oleaceae > Fraxinus > Fraxinus xanthoxyloides. The sequence continues at coordinate 16,552 of CAIGRL010201963.1, read as the reverse complement.
ATTTGTGTGTTCGTTTCTCAACAGTATTTGATAATCTACTCAACTAAATGGGAGAAAAAAAAATTGAGTTCACATTAACTACCAAGATAAAGAAGTCTAATTACAATTTCAATGACAAGAAGAAAAAAAATGCAAAAAGGAGCAAAATTTAGAGTTAAGAAATTCAATTACAAGGTGTGTGAAATTTGGATTTCCGTATCATCTTCAGATTCCAGTAGAGTTTGAGCCACAGAAGCCATTGTTGGGCGCTTGTTTCTATCTTCCTCTACACAAGAAATTCCTGCTAAACTTCCCTTCCAATCCTGGATCCACAAAAAATGATCTTGTTACATGGCACTTTACCATTCGCAAGTTTAAAACACAATCAACTTTTTTATCTATTATTTTTCGTCCACATCATATCATGTAATCCATTATGTACAAGTAGCAAAATCCCAATAAGAATCTCCACCCAAAGGTACTGAATACACTTCCTGAGAATGATAAGAATTTAGTTCATGTTCGATTCCCGTCAAAACAACACTCTTTATTTCTCATACTTAATTTCAAATGATAAGAATTTAGCTCATGTTCGATTCCCGTCAAAACAACAATCTTCATTTCTCATACTTAAATTCAAACACGTATTCACATAATAAAATATTATGTACGTAAATTTAAATTTTTTTTCTACTTCATAATCACAAATTCTTCAAAAAATTACTATTCAAACCATCATTTTCCTCTAATTTCTCTTTATAATGGCTATCACACATAGACCCATAGTTGATAGCTTTGTTTTATCAACTATTTCTACAAAAGAAGTTATTGTAACCTTAAGTAATTACTTTCTATATATATATATGGTTTTAGAAAAAAGTTGAATTGAGAAAATGAAACTATATGCATACAAATTTTACGTATTTAATTAATATTTATTTTATATTTTCGTTGGACCCTAAAGAACTTTAAATAAAAATATTATCATTTACATTTGTAGAGATCATTAATTTCGTAGACTGGCCCGAGTTGGGACCAATAAATTTTATTATGTAAACAATGTTTTAATTTGTTGGACATTTATATATTGAGATTTCATGGTATATAATATTTATTTCAGCATCGTGAAGTTGATTTTGAATTATGGAGACGTGACAATAACTACTAGCTTAAATTACACGTTTAATTTATTGTCTAAGTAGCAAGATAGTTCTCAATATTTTATTATAGTCACAAATTCATTTCTTGACTATGCAAAATCGTTAAAATCTTATATAATTATCATGTGGCCATTCTATGTTCATCTTTTGTGAAACTAGATTTTGTTTTCTAACTTGTATTGAGTACAAAAATTGAAACGAGACGTGTTTATGAGAATTACGTGACAAGTTGACGATATCTAAACGATTTTGAAATTGTGTACTGATTGTTCGAAAATACAGAAAGGTAGACTTCAAATGTTTCATTCAAAACCAATTTGCTAATTGAACAATAGATTGGAGCTGCAATCTTTTCAAAATCGAAACATAAGCTTGGCAGATTCATAAATCAAAAACCATTCAAATGAGTTCAAAGCAAAGGGTCTTCTACTCTTCTTATTTTAATAAAGAGAGATTCAACAATTTGTATACAAGAGTTTTCACGTCACACTATAATGCGAAGCAGCAATACATTCGAAAGAACCATTTTCTCAAATATTACAATCTCATACGGTTGTTTTTGACACCCTCCTTGCAAGAATTATCCAAGAAAGAACACGATAAAACACGCAAAAGGCCAACATTATTCCGACATTTACCAACCTCATGTCCTTGTCAAGTCCTCGACTCTTCAACACGTCCCTTCCCGTGAGCATGCATTCCGACTGACCACCAATTCTAGAGAGACATTCGTGTCTCTCGTTCCAATACTCGTTCGTAAGCAGGGAATCCAACGGATACCTATAAAGCGATACATAGTACATGAAAAGCCAGTATTTTGGAATGAACTCTTTCGGAATGAAGTAGCCCGAAAAAAGAAAGAACGCGCCAAGAACAGTGCAAATCAGAGAATTCCCCGAGATGAAATCTGGAGAAACGACACTCAAGAACAGCACCAAAGAACTTGCCATCAGTACGATAAGCCAAACCACGAAGATGAAAAATATGAAAGCAGAAATGGAGGGATTAAGTCCTACTATCCAATATAATGGGACAGAAAAAAGAATGGCCACTACGAATAGAAAGGGAAAGAAGATTATGGTATTGGCAATTAGGTACGAGGAAGTGTTGTAAGCTCCCCGCGATGCTTCCTTCATCAGAACGTGTCGTTCTTGAAGGTAAATCGGAAGGGCTTCAACTGTTGAAGATAGAAGAAAGCTAAGACTAAATGCGAATAGCCCTAAACGTTCTGCGACTCCACCTTCGTCGTTCCTAACTTTTACATAAACGCTCCCTAGCCCCAACCCTCCTACAATGGCTTGCATTGTTCGCGCCAAGAATAACTGCTTTGTTCTATAGATTATCTTCCAAAATCTAACACAAAGCACCATTATCTCAAACAATCTCAAATAGTAAGTATCACCTGCTGTTTGTCTGTCAACGAGTAATTCCTGAACTACATCGACTTCTTTTTTCCATATCAAACAGGAAACCTGTTTTCGTGATTTATCCTCTTCACCAGAGATGAGATTTTTCGAGTACGACTCTTCTAACCTGGAAATAACTTCCATGGAAAACTCCAGGGCATTTATTTGCACCGGAATTGTATATCCCAATCTTGTAATAGTCTCTTCCAATGATTCAAGTGAACCATTGTGGACTACAGAGCCATTAGAAAGGATCAAGAATTTGGATATGTATTGAAGAATCCTATAGCTTGGCTGGTGCATAGACAAGACCATGATTCTTTGTTTAGCTTGAGCCATGGAGGAAAGCAATATGATAACTTGAAGAGCTGAAGTGCTATCTAGTCCTGAAGTTGGTTCGTCGAGGAGTAAAATAGGCGGATCGTGGATCATGTCTACTCCAATTGATACCCTCTTTTTTTCTCCACCTGAAATCCCTCGGTTTTCCTCATCCCCTACAAAACTATCCGCCACGTGAACAAGGCCGAGTTCTTGCATCAAGCCCTCGACTCGGTCTACTCTCTCTCTGTCGCTCATTTCTTTGAGCCTAAACTTTGCACTAAACATCAGTGTTTCCTTAACAGTGAGTAGAGGAAGTAAAGTGTCATCTTGAGCTACAAATCCACATATCTTCCTCAGCTGAGCTTGACTTGTTATCTCATGACCATTAAGTGAAATACTCTTCGGATCAAAGTCTCGGTTTCTTACCCTCCCAGAAACAACTCGTAAGAGAGTAGACTTTCCGGTGCCACTTGGGCCAACTACAGCTAGAATCTCAGAACTTCTTGCTGTGAAAGAGACCGATTTCAGAATGTTGATCGGCTTATCCCTCTTCCTTCCACGAAAAATCATCGTGGATATTGACGAATTTTGGTGTATAGTGTAGGAAAGATTGGTTATACATAATTTGTTGACAGATTTGGATTGGTGATGTTGTAATGGGGAGTGGTGTGAGGAAGAGGACTGACTGGTGGACTCTTCAGGCGAGCCAGACGTCGAGAAGAGTACAACTGAATCTTCTTCCAGGCTTGGTCTTGGAGGTTGAAAGCATAAGGCCATTGTTTCTAGCTCCAAGCGTATGAAATTATGGATTTGGTGGTGGGGGGAGGTGGTCGATTTGAAGGAAGAAGGTTTAGAGTTTGGAAGAGGAGGGTAGACCTACCAGCCAGATTGCTGCAGACGCTTCCTAATATGGTTGAAGAAGGTAAAACATTTGGCAATGGTTGGTGATCCAATGAGTTGACTAATTTTGCATATATTTATACGTATCTACAAGATTCTAAGGTCCCTAGGATAAGTTTATTATAAGCAATCAAAATTTGATGCAAAACCTGGGGGAAGATACCCGAAAACACGGTGACAAAATTCATACTCCAATTCTGTATAAAACCTAAGAGCATATTTGATACGCAAAATTGTCAGGAGCGATAAACAAGTATCTCACATGTCTCTTTGCATTAAGCATATTTCATCTAACGTATCAAACATGCCGACTCTGCATATGCAACCTAAACGGCATACAAGACTTATCTCACAAGAGAGATTTCCACCAAATTTTAGTTCTGCTCGAGTAAGGAGCCCCTATTTGGCCCTCATTTTTCCTCAAACTCATTTTCAACTATACATTTCGTGAGATCCATAGTTTTTATCGACTTTCCAACCACGCATTTCATCAGCTTTTATCAAAATTTACTAAAAATCTAATTTTAATCCAAACTAAACAAAGGGTTATGATACCAATTTAAATTCAAAAGCAACAAAACTTGTCAAACAGCAGAATTAAATATGATTATTTACAAAACAGTCTTTCATCCCAATGGACAAGGCGACCGAAAGAATTAATAATTGCTGTATATAAAAATGTTCAGTGTAAAACATTATTGTCATTCCTAGTTGCTCTGCACTGGTTTTCATGGTGGGGTTGGCTGATCCTCAGACTTGAAGACGGCCATTATTCGAGACTCTGAATTCTGAAATACGCTGCTTCTCATTAAGGACATCAATGTAATTCTGAATTCTATTCCGGTCTGAGCTTCTGAGAGAAAATGCGGGACACCCGAAGAAATGTCAACAGCTACTTTTGAATAATAAGTTAAGGCAACTTCTGTATCGCCCATATACTCGTCAACTTGCAATCCCATGCACAGCACAATTAAACAATTTTAGAAATTGTATATAGGTTTTGACATTCCCCAAATCAAAATTTCAGTAACCTACATTTAAATAATTCTCAACTCTTGTATAATTGAAGTCAGAAATTGTTGCATGAACCAAGCTCTCCAAGGTAGAACTGTAAAATTAACAATCAAGAACAAATACTGAAGAATGACAAAAGAAATGCAACACAACATTAATTACGAAGAGTTTTTTTACCTCATTGTAGCCCGGATTCATCATTTTCATCTACTAAATTTATTAGAATTTGATCAAATATATAAAATAAAATGAACAATTGACAATGAAATATCCATATGGGTTTATTGCCATAATTGTGGATCATGCAAATCTGGATTTTGCAGTGGTCTAGGCTTTGACCCAAAAGTNTCTTGTATAATTGAAGTCAGAAATTGTTGCATGAACCAAGCTCTCCAAGGTAGAACTGTAAAATTAACAATCAAGAACAAATACTGAAGAATGACAAAAGAAATGCAACACAACATTAATTACGAAGAGTTTTTTTACCTCATTGTAGCCCGGATTCATCATTTTCATCTACTAAATTTATTAGAATTTGATCAAATATATAAAATAAAATGAACAATTGACAATGAAATATCCATATGGGTTTATTGCCATAATTGTGGATCATGCAAATCTGGATTTTGCAGTGGTCTAGGCTTTGACCCAAAAGTCCGCTTTGGATTGTGACAACCACTTCATCGGCAGCCAGAAGAAGATGACATTCTAATCACTCCAAAACCTATTTTAGTCACTCTACGCCAGTGTACTTACAATAATATAGTCATTTCATTATGGAATTCAATTTACTGCCATGTTTGGCCAAGCTTCAAAAGTTCGTTTCAAGTTTTCAGTAGCTTACTTCATTTCTGTCTCACATAAAGTTCAATCTTAGACCAAGTATGGCAAAGATAATTTTTAAGCTGGTCAAACATAATTTTTAACCATATATTCCTTGGGACCTACAACTTTTATCTAATTTTTACTACTAAATCCTTGAAATCTAAAAGCACTTAAAAGCTTAGCCAAACAAGCACTGCAATTGCTAGCACCGAAGAAATAGATACTTACAGCTGCATGTCTGCCGAAAGCTAGGGCAAATCGGTACATCAATTCCATTGGATCAGGCATCTCAAAATCTCCTAATCAAGACAACAAAACTGGCATAAATGCCTTCACAACCATCGCAAATAAAAAATCAAGAAATCAAATCCATACCAGTGACCACTACTATGGCAAGTTCCTCGGCACTTCCCACTTCATAAAGAAATGCTCTCTCAATTTGAGAACAGATCTCCACCAGCACCTTGGTGTTAGCAGTGTCACGAGACTCTTGGACAACAGGATTATGCTGCACCTTTGAGATTATCCTTAATTTTGTGGTCTCTTGTGCCGGACTTAGTTCAACAGCTGATGCTGCTTGAGCGTGACAAATATGCAATGCTTGCTTCCATGTGGCAAGAATAATAAGCTGAATTGAGAGTGCATATAGATATTTTCCTGCTTCAATCTAACCAAAAACAGAGACATCAACTAGCTCATCACGTTAATAACATAAGCAGTTAAATTTGCAGAGCTTTGCAAGGCCTTGCAGAGGTTAACCAAAATGACAATTCACAAAATATTATTATTAATGCATATAGGCCCACATATTAGGTCTGAGTGAAGTGTTACCAGGGAATTTTTGCTGAAATGCCAGAATAATAATCTAACATGAGACATAATGCTCCTTTTTATTTTACAGTTTGAAGGATGCATACAAAAGTATGATTAAAGCCTCAGTTATTTAAATATTGTCTTGCTGTAAAAGAAGACCCATCTGTCCAAGACGAAATAAAAAGGTTTCTACAGCCAAGCAATCATAAAGATTCGTAAAAGAAGAAGGATTTTCTTGGGAGGAGTTTGCTATTTCTACAATCTTGTATGCATTAAATGACTTAACAACGCCGAATACCAATTCTTCGATTGATCGTTAAAGGTATTAACTGAGTATTAGTCCTCAATAAGGCATTTGTAGGGGGAAAAAGATAAAGATGAAGTTTAAGCTTTTTAATAATCGGTCACTCCACAAGCTTATACCGAAAGGAAAGTTCTCAGCCTTCAGGTAAAGGCTACCCACACCCACAGTTCTGATTAGAATTTACAAGTGCTTCACCACGAGAGAACGAAATAATCTGGTCTGCTTAAAAAATAACATTTTTAAAAAGTAGTGCCAATAGGTTTGTGGAGCCCACAAGTACTACCACTCATTCACCACTCATTTCTACCTATTTATAATATAAACCAATTATAAACAACTAAAAAAAAACTATTAAGCATCATAGAAAGTGAAAAATAAAATTACCAGGAATTAACAATGAAAATAATGACATGGTCAAATATCAAAAATAAGAGAAAGCAGAGCTATGGCAACACTCAAAGCAGCGGTGCATCTACAACAGTTCCACTGAAGCGGGATGAGAATATTTATATAGGCACAAATATAAGAAATTCTGAGGCCAAATACTTAATAGATGAATTAGAACTTCTACACCAAATAATAAAGCTTCACAGTCGGAACCCAAGTTTCAAGCTCCAAAATCACGGCATGGGAGATGGCCATATTTTTGCTAAATAGGAAAAAATAAAAAAAATAAAAAATAAAAAGAATCAAATTTACATTTACATCTCAGAAAGTGCTATACATTCCTTTTCGGTTACTAATTCAGTTATGGCAGATGCACAACTCTGCAATGACTTGATCCTTGTCGTGCAATCAGTAGATGACAGCTCTAGAGTGTTTACTATATTGATTGATCCCTGTAAAGTCCCAGGAGCCGAGCTGTGACTTTCTAATTCAGGGTGCTTTTGAACCATATTATTTTGAAAGAATGTATTTGTACTAGTAAATTGGTAGAGAACATGTGGTTGAAAAAGAAGATAAAATTATTGATGTGATGGAAAACATTATTTTATTGAAGAATGTGTGGCTGAAAATGAGTAGAATAATGAGAATGAAAATTTTAATGTGTACCAAATAGGGGCTCAATGTGATCCACAATATCAGTTGCTGCACCAATTATTGACAATGGAGCACTTGGTGTGGAGTTCATATGCACAGATTTAAGTGGCGGACTACCAGATTTAGAAGCCAAATAACTTGTCTCAGAAGCATGTAGTGAAGCTGACTTCATTGTGGGGCCGGACACGAGGACATAATCTTGATCTCACTCCACCAAATCTACAACTATCGAGTAGGTCCAAATACCACGATGAAAGGAATATATTTAAGCAAGACCAACAGCAAATGTAAGCAATGTATAGTCAAAATGAGAAAGGGAACACTAATAAAAGCACCTTTTAAGTTATAATTGACTGATCCAGGGTCTGTGGTTTTCAAAGATTCTTTCAGGTTTCCTTCTGAAAGTAGGCAGCAGTCAAGACCAGATCCAATAGTTTCTGGTTTACACAGGCCATTACTGTACTCGGAACAAAGATCCATTTTGTTAGAGAGATCAGAATATTCCCTCCTGTCAGGTTTTGAGTCGAGAGAAAATCCATAGGTGCATCTCACAGTGGAACTCCTTACAGAAGTTGGACTCTTGTCAGGCCCACTGGAATCATCATCTATACAGAAGGGAAAGCTATCTTCTGGATGAGAACTTTCTTCAGTGTTCCTTTCAGAAAGAGGGAAAACTTGTGTTACTCTTGATTGCTTCTTCCTACCTATTTAAACAATTCTCTTTTCAACAAGCGCAAAAATATTCTTGTGAACTCAAGATAACAAGAACTTGGATTTTAAGACCCCGTTTACCTGAATGATTTGTCAGACTGCCTCATAGAAAGATATGGATGGTTGAAAAATTCATCAAATGTCAATCACTCCACTGTGCATCAAAAGGTATCAAAAAGTAATTAGGACAGTCATTTAGATAGAATCAACAAATACTATATGAGGGTTTTTTAAATTCAAAATCCATCATATTATTCCCAGATGCTTGCTATATCTTGAAACTTGTGAGCCAAAATTGCAAATAAGGCCCCGTTTGTCTCCCATTATTCCAAAACATTATTTGCTACAGTAAGATTCTCCACTACACATTTACTCAATAAAATATTCTACACACAAACCAATAAAGTTACTTGAAATTTCAATCACACATTCTCCAAAATATACTATTCATTATTCAATTTCTTCTACAATAATGGGAGACAAACACACACTAAATGTTGCAATAAATTGTAAGCCATGCAGCACAAATGGTTACTACAATGGTTACTTACAAGGAACATTAATTAATCAAAGTCTTTAAATGGCACTTAGAATAACCTCGTTTTGAAGTCAAGTAGACCGCGAACAGAACAAATTTATTGAAGCTAAAATAAATAGTAGACTACGTAATACTCGAAACCTTGCTATCTCTTTGAGTAACATAAGAGTTCAAGGCACGAAATAACACTGGATTTAGGCTAGAGGTTCCTGTAGCATGCACGTAGCACCGCGTTCTTCCATACAAATTATGTATACAACAACAATGTCATCAACAATTGAAGCATAACTATTTTTGGGGTTATCTCTAGAGTACACAACAAGAACAAACTAAGCCTTTTTGGAGTTGCTACGTCAACTGGAGTTATCTCTAGAGTAAATAATTATGGCAAAACAATTACGAATCAGCCAAGCTATTTTTTGGAGTTATCTCTAGAGTAGATAAAAGTATAAAACAATAACAATTTTTCTTTTTATATTTTTGACTTAATGTAGTTGAAGTATAAATTATATTCATTTCAATCCCATTGGGAATGTCACAAAATCATTTATTCAATTAATATACTCATAACTCATTAGTTCAACATACACATCAAAATGTAAAATGTGTTGAGTACCTGGATTGCAGCGTAGCAATTTCCTACACAAGTCAATGCAGTGAGGATTCAAATTCTTCACGTCAGGTGGGAATTGCAACTCAGTTGATTTTATAACGTTCTGGAGCAGCTGGAAAATGCATTAAAGGATTGGATTTGTGATTGAATTTTCACCAAAACAATGTCATGTGAAACACCAAGATAACAATTATAGTTGCATGAAACGATTAAAATAGACAAACCGGTATCTGATTGTTCCCCTTACATGGGGTTTTCCCGGTGACAAGCTGAAGTAGAATGGCGCCAACACTCCAGAGATCTGCCTGCATTTTTAGCGTAGAATTAATACAAAATAAGATGATGGATGGCTGCAGCATATCTAAAAGATGAATGTCACCTTTGCATCATACTTTTGCAGTTGCATAATCTCAGGAGCCATATATAGTGGTGAACCGCATAAGGTTTCTGCAAGGCCTCTAGGTTGTAGAGATCTAGGAAAAGGAACTGATGAACTGGAACTTCGTATTTATGCAAATAATCAAGCCAATGTATTTTAATTCATACCAAAGAAAGTGCATACATTAGTGGATACCAATAAATAAATCACTAATTATTCAAGTAAATAAAATATAATCGGGCATAGGAGGGAATGTACCAGCATGAATGTTAAACAACCAAAAGGGATAGGTGGGAGCAATTATACAATATGAACGCTTAATGAAGTAATTCCAAAATTAAAACTGATAAAAACGAAATAATCAAGAAAATCTCCTAAACAAAAGAATTGAACTATCGCAATATTAAGAGGCCTCCTATCATACTACAATGGTTTGACCACATTTTTTATTCTAGTGTTTTCATAAAGTGGCCTCTATCCTGCCACAATCGTGATTTATGCATTATTCAAGATCACAATTCTAGCTATGGCCAAGCCTAAGAGCACCATACTTTTCAGTTAAGTAAGATTATCCTTGAGTTCTTATTTCTTAATACTGACACTTCAAAATAATTATCAGGAACTTGAATATAATCCATACAAAAAAGATGAGTCAACCGAAATAATGAAATACGAAATGAGAGAATGTTACAGTATAATTTGATGTGCCTACTCTCTTCTATAATCACAGGGGTAGGGATGACAAGCGAGGAAACAATTATGTCAAAGGCTATATCTCTACCTTGCAAAGCAAAAATCAGCAATCTTCAAAACAGAGTTGTTGTCATTAGTATACAGGAGGAGATTCTGTTCGAGATGTTAAAAGTACACATAAATGGAATGTGTCAATATAAAATATCCATTTTTCACTAAGAAGAACATTACTGCAGAAAACTTGAAGTCATTCCTTCCAAAAGTAAAACACATTAAGAAAAGAAAACGCACGGAGCTTTCACTCAGACGAATTAAAATGATTAATAAAACACAGACATGCAGAAAAAGCACATTAGATCATTACACAAATTCAATTGTTCTTTCACTGCTATTGCATGACAATCCAACTTATTCCACGGCTCCATCTTACATATAAAATATAGAAATTCCATGGAATTTATTGTTAAAGATCAAAGATCTGTGAAGAATAAAGAAGAAAAAATAGATCTCTACAGAAAAAGGTTCAGCTACATAACAGAATTTAACATCAACTTAAGGGAAGACACCGTCAAGAAGCAAAATACTTCTTCATGAATCTTACTGACATGAAGGGCTTAACCTGGAGCACCATACCTCAATATTGGTAGCCTATAACTTTATTAGTAATATACCTCTTAGAAAAAGAAATACTTCTAGCATTAATTATTAAAAGGATTTTTATTTTATTTTTTTGTACCTCAAATTCATTGAGGAATTTTCTACGTCATTGAAGTTGATAATAGGTTCATATAATCAAAAGTGGAGTGAAAAAAAGAAGAAGCAATATATATTTATATAGATTAAATGCACTATAAAATTTCCTATTCCAGACATGAGGGAGGAAGAGACAAGGGGTAGATAAACTTAGATGTCTGAACTTTACCCGAGAGTGCACACTTTCATGGCAATAGGTAGGAAGAACCGGAGAAATAAGTACATTCAGAGAAGGACCTGAATTTTCATTACGTTGTTCTTTTTCTAAAGACATCTTTTATCCCTCAATCTAAAGATATCTATATAAAGTTGTGGATTGAAATACCAGGGTCTACTTTTATTAAAACAATCACAGGATTAAGTGAACAATAAAAATGTTAGAATGGATTTCAATGCATAACTGGGGCTTTAGATCTCGATGTACAAGGTTGTTTTCACGAAGAATTTTCAGGACCTTCTGCTGTTGCATGTAGCATATATAAGTAAACACATTGAGAATGGTATCCTAGAGCAAACCACAAACCAAGTAGTGGGAAAAAAAGAGAGATACCTAGCTGCTGCATAAAGTGTTTTGCAATTGCTTCTGGGATTCGACCATGATGTTGGTTAATATACATGGAAAGGTCACCCCCTTTGCAGTACTCCAAAACAAAGTACATTTTTCCATGTTCCTAATACATTTGCATAGTGATTATTGTTTCAGCAAAAAAATATTTACCGTTTGGCCCCTGTTTCATAAAACTCATTTTCCTCCGAACTCATTTTCAACCACACAAACTACCAATAAAATAATCTCACATGGACTCATAACCTTTCCTACTTTTTAACCATACATTCTCCAAAAAAATCAATTTAAACAAAACCTATTCTCAAAGAATCTCTACCAAAGAGGGGCTTAAATTGTAATAAGTAAACAGTAAAATTAATATTTAACAAAATAAGAATTGTAAAAAGAATGCGACTGTCCTAATAAGCACTTTGGAATCAATTCGTGCAACATTTTAGTTAAAACTAAAAGCAACAAAAAAAAAAAAAGATGCCTACATCGTAGGCCGTTGCATCTGTCCTATAAGATTCATGAACAAGATAAAATAACATTGCAAATGGTACAATTCTCAAAGGGCCAAAAGGAATAACATAACCAAATCATATTATTAAGTGATCATAAAGAAAAGAATCTCATGACCATGCCCTAAAACTGCCAACTCTAATTCCAATCAAATTCAAATAAGAGAACAAACTTAAACAAAAGATTCTGTAAGGATACCCAATTTAATGATCGCATATTCTCGCATTCATATTGAGGCAAACTATTGAGTTCTACTTTGTATTCATAATATCCCAAAAAACCACAGTACTACACCACATAATTTAAAAACTACAACCACAGGCATACATACTCACAACCGAAAACTGCCAAAACTCATTCCAAGTAAAATTCAAATAAAAAATTCTCATTAAATGGAAAGACAGTAAAAAAGGTAATGGAATAGACCTCGATCATATCGTGCAAGCGAATGATGTTAGGGTGATTGATTTTCCTGAGGATAAAAATCTCGGACTTGAGGCTCGCTCGGAGTTTGTAAATCAACCTGGAAGTAAAGATCTCCTTAATTGCCACTTTGGTGCCATTGGCGCGATGGCGCGCGTGCCATACTGTGGAGAACGAACCGGCTCCTATCTGCTTCTCCACCATATAATCCCCCACCGTACAATACCTCCCGCCACTGCTACCCGTCAATTGAGCCATTATAATTTCAATTATTTAGCTGAAATCAGTGAGAAGGAGAAGGAGAAGTTTGAAAGGTTTGGCTTTTGCTTCCGCTGCGTTTTTCTGTTTCTTCTTTATAGGTTTTGGTTTCGATCGAGTGATAAATTGCACTAACGGTCCCAGAACCTGACTATTTTTGCACTTTTAACTATATGTTTTTAATCTTGACATTTAACTCCTCCATATTCCATATTAGTAGATACAGACATAACATATAACCCGAATAAGATTTTTACCTAAAGACTGTCGTCACTTCCTCTACATAGAAATAGTTGCACAACTAACCTTAGAAATATCAGATAAATGCAAGATGAAAATAAAAGTTCATCCATTACTTCGGGCGACTTTTCTTATCAATTTATAGCCTCTGTTTGGTGGAGATTGAAATTAAATTTTTATTAGATTTTGATAGAAGTTGATAAAATGCATTGTTAAAAAGTTATGAGACAAAACCTTATACTTTTCATTACAAAATCAATGAACCTAAAAAGATGGATTTTTCGTGAAAGAATTTTTGGACCTATAAAAAGTGGAATTTGTACTTGAAAACCATAAAATATGTTATTAAAATTTATTGTTGACTTTGATTTAGATTTTAATCAGTAACAAACAGATGCACAGTCTTGCGTTCCTTAAAATGTATAATGTGCTATTTTTTTTTTTTTTGAAAAAATATTGTTTTGATTAGTAATTTTTTAGAAAACGTGTAATTAAAAAGTAGGAAAAAATTAAATTTAGATGTGAATATTTTATTATGTGAATATGTGTTTGAAAATGAATATATGGAATAAAAAGTTTCGAAAGAATGAATAACAAACATGAGCTTAATATAAGGTAAAATCTCTTACATTAACGGTATCATTATTTAACAAATTCTCAATTTTTTTCATTTTAAAACAGATCAAAACAAAAATAAATTTAATTTATTACTTCTAGCGGATTATGTTATTGTTATTTAGTATTTGTTTGGTAGAGATTAAAATTAGATTGTTAATAAATTTTAATAAAAATTCATGAAATATGTGATTGAAAAAATTGTGAGATTTATAAAATATGTAATTAATATTAATTATTGACTTTGTTTCTGATAAAAATTTAGATTATAATTTATATCAAACATGGACTTAATAATATGATTTTAATAAAATAAGATTTTAATAAAAATTAATAACATATAATTATAATTATAATATATTGGGTTAAATTCACTGATGACTATCTAACTTCACAATTGGTGGCACCATGATCACCCAACTTCACAATTGGTGTCACTGGGTCACTTAACTTTATATTTAGTGTCATAATGACTATTCAATTTGATTTTATTTCACCAAAGTCATTCAATTTCATATAACGTTTCACTATGATCACCTGATTTTATATAACATTTTACCATGACTACTTAATTTCTTTTTACCATTTCCATTAATTTTAAGAGGGGTAAAACGATAACTCTGCATTATATGTAAATCAATTTTTTAAAAAAGAAATTTGAAATAAAAACTTATGTTAAAAAAAAAAAAAAAATGAAAAATAATTTTTTATTAAAAAAAGTTAATTAAAACAATAAAATAAAAATAAAAAATAAAAATAAAGTGCCTTGATATGCTGAACTGATGAAGACTAAATTATTAATATGGTATCAAAGCACACATAAGTCCTCAGTTCAAGTCTCGCCTCTACCGATTTATGAATATTGTTTACATTCCAGGCCTTTGATTAAAAAAGGAATTTGGCATGTGTTATCCTTGCCTTGACAGCTTAAATTGATAGATCAACATAAAAACTAAGCAAAAAGAATAAAACTCCTTGACATTAATAATTATAATCTTTGTTAAAAAAAAAAAATTACTCCGTGCACAACGGAGACATGGCAACATGTCTCCATGACACACAGAGACATGGTGCGTCCGTGGTGTGCGGAGACACTCTCCACGAAACACGGAGGTTTAATTTATTTATTTTTAACTCTTGATGGTTTTCGATGTTTCATCTTAATAAAATATAAAATTTCAAATTTTTGTAACAGGAAATTTATCCAAGAAAATTGGGGCAGTCCGAGCGAAAGTCAAACAGGAGGTGGCGTTACAGACAAAATCCTCCGACAACTACAACAAAAGCATCTTGAAGAAGGATTTCATGTTCATAGATACAGTAAGTCCCTGCACATGTAGGGTGGAGAAGAGAGAGATATTATTGATAAAATCGGTCACTTTGGCCATGGGTGACTGTGGTGTTGAGAAGAGTTATGTGAGTATGTGGTATTATTAGCTGGTTAGGTGAGCAAGTGCTGTTATTGAGTGCGGTTGGGAAGAATTTGTAGTGTTTCGGACTTGGATTTAGTGGAGGAGAGACTGAGCGGACAAAGGGAAAGGGTGAGAAATGAACAAAAATACACTCAACAACCAACGACGACATCGTTTTGGTTGACGATGTAATTTGTTGATATTTGTCTAATGAATAGTGCTATTCAAAGTGGCTCTTTTATATTTGTAAGGATATAATGCAAAATTATCGTTTTACCCCTTTTAAAATTAATGAAAATGGTAAAAAAAAATTGAATGGTCGTGGTAAAATGTTATATGAAATTGAGTAGCCATATTGAAATGTTATATGAAATTGGATGGTTTTGGTGAAATAAAATCAAATTGAGTGGTATGGTGACACTAAATATAAAATTGAGTGGTCATGATGAAAGAAAATCCAGTTGAATGGCTATGTGGACACAAAGTTTAAAGTTGGATGGCCACCAGTGTATTTAACCCTAAAAATTTGTGAATGTAATAGAATGTATTCTTAAAAATAATTTTTTAATAAATAATTTTATAAAAAAGGGATATTAATCTATGATCCTCATGTTGGGACGTTTACTAACACAAACTTATTTTGATTGACAACGTCAAGAAACTTTCAAATTATTATATGATGAATAATGTTATTTATCATTATGATGATAAAATATTAATGATGTGACGATTTATGCGGAATAATAGATTTGACGGTTAAATTTTTATGAGAGAGAAAAAAATGTGAAAGATAATGAATTGCAATATTATTGGTGTTTATCATCATGATTAAAATAATTAAGTGACAAAACTAAATTAATAAAAATATACTTAATAACATAAAAACAGCTTTTTGCAGGGTTACATTATTATCCACTCAAATAACAAAAGCAGATGGCCACTTGTAATCACACATTTTCAACTTAAATTTATTAAGGGTCCGTTTGATTGCAAGGATGACAAATGGGTGGAAAGAAAATGTTTTATAGGGAAAAGATTTTTCTAGAAATTGTTTTCTTGGGAATTGTAGTTAAGTGTGTTTGATT
>CAIGRL010201934.1:0-10639 GCA_903798325.1 Fraxinus xanthoxyloides | reverse complement strand
ATTCTGCTTACTGGTGTCCAAGTGGATCGAGCTTTATATGCCCATGGCAGTCTCTCAACGGGCCATGCCAATGGGCTCAGGGCCGTTTGCTCCCAGACCCAATTAGATTTGTAAGATAATTTTTTTTTCTTTTTTTTAAAGGAAAATCTCTTATTTTATTATTTTTTTAATCGGTATTTTTTTTTCCCACTGTCGATGGGGGGACTCTTAATGGCTCGCCTTGGATTGTGAAGATGACCCACAAAACACATGCTTAGTTCAATGACTAGTTTTTCTAAGTTGTCGAGGTAACTACATAACTAGTCAAAACATCGTCTCGTTAGTGACTGTTCTTTTACATATGAATACTTCATAACACTCGTAACTTTTATCAACTTTTAAAATAAATTTGTATATAAGTTAATGGAATAATTATGTTACAAATCACAACACACCTTTTCTCATTTACAGGTAAACAATATTTCTTCATCTAAATTACTGACTAATCGACGCCCTACTCGGCCTAAAAATTTGCTTCAACAGAGCCATTTTAGGAACATTCCAGTGTTCCACATGCCTGAGAAATCCCAGAAAATTTTAGAATAAAGATGCACAGACAAAACATAAATTTTGTTCTTTAAATTGCGATTTATATACCTGGATACTTTTCCAGATTTTTCATCAAAATAGTACTCTGTATAACCAGTAGCTGCAATAGAATTCAAGAATGAACTGTCAAAAACGAATTTCTAATTATGCTAGTGTTTTTCCATGTAATGTTGCTGACCCCAAATCTTGAGACTAAGGCTTAGTTTGTTGTCGATGTTTCTCATCTAATGTCAACAAGAAAATGCCAGTTAATTATTTGGTACGTAATGAAATGATTTTCCTCTTCGCATCAACATTAACCGAAAACTAGCACGATTTATGAATAATTAACAACTTTTGCCTATAAGGGCGTGTTTTGAGCATAGTAATGCTAAGATTGCATTGCATAGTATAAATGGCAGGATATTATCCTCTTTTTCTTCATTGATATAGTCCATTAATGTTGATCCTTCCTATCAAACAAGCCATACAGATTAGTTTGATATACCTGAAAGAATGGGCTTCCACGGAAATGACATAACACAACTGAAACGCCAGTGTCCGATTCCTTTATTCTGTTTCCAAGCAAGAAAAAAGAATCATTAGTGTTCTGTACGAGTATGGGAAAAATTCGACTAGCCTTTTCTATTCAGTTAGTGGCTGATTTCGCAAAGAACGAGTATGCACATGTTTGCAAAGAACACGACGTAGCTTGGTGATCATAAAAAACTTGATGGGATAATTTCCAACAAAGGTTGAAGTCTTGATTAATTAACCTCAAAATCCTCCCATTTCCTAAGCTTCATATTTGATTTGTCAATTAGGTATCCAAAATTCGTACAATTCCTCTTGAATCGACTTAGCCCTCGGAAGGAACCTGCAGGATCAGCAAACTCACAGTCCGATTCATAAGCGTCAAGGGTCAGATTTCCTAAAGAGCAAAGGAAAGGTCAGTTTGTCCCCTGAAATAGCACGCAAAGCTCATGTAAGGATATGCACTTAACAATCTGAAACTCCAAAATTAGCTAAACGAAGGTTAGTATCAGCAAAGGTGTTTTAACGGCGATGTCATTACACAGTGGATTCTCCATTAACCATTTCTTGACATGTTGTGCACTGATCCAATCTGTTTACTCTAATTTTTTCATTGATCACTAAGAGGAATTTTGGTTTAAGATTCAAAAAATAAAATTTACCTAGTGTTCATTTTACCTTTTTCTTACTTTTAAGCCAAAAAATGAAAAAGTTAACTTAGTTTGTCCATAAAATCTCACGTCACTATCAAAGCAAGTAAATACTTGTCTTTAACTGTGATCAGTAAAACAGACTACTAATTTTACATGTAAGTGAACTTTTCAAGATGAGCCAAACATGCTTTAAATCATCTATCAATTATTCAAGTTCTGTGTAGATGAACCCCTTATGCACATGTGTAAAGCTATGTATAAGAAGCAATAGTCTAGATCTCATTGCACTAGTTCCATCTACACAAATGAAACTGGAGTACCGCTAGTTATACCATATGGGCATTGAAAACACAATTTAGTGGAAGCAAACCAGAGCATCCAAAAGTCCTACATTCAAGTCCCACCACCACCCATTTGTTAAAGATCATGTGTGTTGTGCCAGATGAAAAAATAAATCCAACCTATATGCAAATGGAGGCGTTCCCCAGTCTAACAACTTAAACACTTTAGATGGAGTTGTTTCCTGGATTCCAAACTTCATCTCCAGTTTATAATCGGAAAAACCTTAAGAGAAGAGGAGATTAATTTTGGAAAATTCCAACAATTTTAATATGTAAGTTGAACTAGATTCAGAAAAATAAACAAATGCAATTTATATGCTTCACAATTAAGAGTTTAAGATAGTTCAATTAGGCCTCTCCGTGAGCCTATAAATAGGACCTCAATAGTCCAGAATTAAAATCTCTTCATCTCTCTGCTATATATATTCGAAGTTTAGGGTCCATAAGCTGTGACTATTGCGGGACTATCGTGGGTTTTGGACTTGAAGATCAATGTTCCTATCTGTTACCACCGCATACGCTTCAAACAATGTGACAAACATATAATTGGAAATGACAACAAAAATAGCCTGCACATAAGTGTGTGTTTGTTATAATTGTTACTCATATAAATAATCACATCTGATGGGGGCACGTGGCAAATGGATGGAGGGCCCCACGCCTTACACAACAACGTGGGCTACCCTGTTTCATGTGTGGGAAGAACCCCTTTCCTTGGAAAGAAGTCAGACCTAACCCCTTTGAGCAGAGACCCAGCACGAGCCGGTCCGGACGAGGCAAATGGCGAGATCCCTAATAGATCTCGTGGTGAAATAATTGACAAGACAATTCACTGTCAACGCCGTCCGTGCATACTTATACCATCAAATCCCACTTGCAAGATCTAGGGCCTAGATACGAAAATATCATAACCTTTAATGCATTGATTGATCGATTGATTGACGTTCACTGTAAGGCCAATTAATCTGGCAAAGTCACGTGTATATCATCGGACGGACCTCTTTTGTCTTACTCAAGTATAAAAGCTCATACTTAGCATCATTCAAAGATAATGCAAGTTTAGACTCCTAAACTCCTACTATCCATATCTTTTAGTTTTCTTACCGAGGCCGACCCCCTTTTTACGAATTGGAAGCTCGTCCGAAGCTCTCCCATATACTAATTCGCTCTCCCAATTAATTTGAACAGAATTGGGCTTGTGTGGACGTGAGAAGGTTTGGGATCTGTTGGCCACGTCACTTATATAATTTTTGAGGTCAACAATAACCACACTAGGTAGAACTCACCCTTAAGACTCACTCCAATGAGAGTGCACTTAAATGGTTATAAGTCCATGTACTCTTTTCCAAATCGACATCCATGCAGCCCATATTCCCTGTTAGGTTGCCTCGTTCTTAGCGAGGATCATTCGAGAAGGGAGTGTTCTCGAATAGCAATTGCGACAGTGAAATGGAGGAGAACACACTCTTAAAATCGACTTGCAAAGATAGGGTAATAAGTTCACGTCCAAAACTACGAATAAATTTAAATAAATAAATGTCAAATAAATTAGGCAGGTTATGTACCTGTAACGAAGTAAGATCTCTGGAAATCCTCTTTGATGGTATCCACGACTGCGGCACGATCAATTTTACCCAATTCATCAACAGCAAGCTCCAAATTTCTTTCTTTATCGTCAATTTCTTTTGGAGAACGGAGAAAAGAGGCAGCTATGCCGAGAAATTCTGAGGCATACCACGCCATTTTGAGCAGCCCATTTTGGGGCTCGGCATCTCGATTGGCGGGTGAATTGTTGGTAGAGTTTTCTGCTTGGCATCGCAGTAGTGTGTTCCTTCTAGGGCAATAATTTGAACGGAAAGCGAGATGGCGCCGGGGCCGGTGAGGGGTGAAAGCTGGAGTGATGGAAGGAAAAGAAAGAATAGACTCCATGTTTAGCGGTTGGGAGCTGTAATTGCAACTGTTCGAGTACAGAAACAAATAAATTTGACTTATAATTTTGTGGATAAAATAATGATCGACATCAGATCAGGATAGTAATATCACACTATATTCTAACATTTATCAGTTTAAAATACGGTCAATTTTTTTATTCAATATTTTCCTTCGCATCATATCATGTAAATCTTTATGTACAATTTTAATGTACACGTAACAAAATCCTAATACTAAGAGGGTGTTTGATAGAGATTAAAATTGAAAAATTAGTCGTTATTGTTGACTTTTATTAAATGGGTGGGACCCAATAACTGCTATATTTTCAATTTTAATTGGATTTTAAGCCGTACCAAACAGGTTCTAAGAAAACATATTAATCACAAGTTATTTTATATTTTTTTAGAATTTAATTCAACTTTCTTATAGGATAGTAATAATATTTTACGTAATGGTGAATATATTTGGATTCTGATTAGTGTTCTTCGAAGATATTTAAGTTCGAAGTTTATCAAAGAAGTACTGAACAGGTCAACAAATTTTTACTACTTTTCCTCTATGTTTTATTTGTGTTGTCTAAAAGTGATTTCATTCAATGTACTGATCAACTGTAAATTACGATGATATTGTCTCGTATGAAGATCGTGTATTATTAATAGTTTAAAATGATTATTGTCTGCTTATGTGAATGTAAGAATCAAAATCTTTAACTAGACAAGAGGCTAAAATTGAACTCTGAAGATAAAAATAGACCTCTAAGAAATGACAATAGAACAAGAATACGCTTTTACTCTTTGAAAGTCTATTGTCGGTGATGTGGTATCGAATAGTACAATAAACAAAATTTTAACTTATTTTTTCTTTTTAAATTTTTAGTCTTGTACTAAGTAAGGATATTTACGATTCCACCTTGTATGTCTTCTTTAGCAAACAATTTAGAATTATTTAGACTATGATATATGAGAGATGTAACATCGTTCACCTTACATCAACTTCCAAGTACATACAAATATTGAGGACAACAATTGTAAATTTGAAGTTCAACGAAGTCGATTTATAAAATGTTATACACGTAGTTTGGAAAAATAATTCAAAAACATTTTATAATATTTTTCTTTTTGAGATTTATTAGATAAATTAATAATACGAAGAACCGCGATTTCCCTCGTAAGTATCTTCTGCTTGGAAAAATTGAAGCCATAAGAATTATGCTATAGTGGGGCCAGTTATACTATCGCTTTTATCATTAATAAAAAAAAGAATAAATAAAATATAAAAAGAATTTACAGGTATTTTGTGTATTACAGTAGCAAAAAGGAAACTGAGATGTTCACCACTATTGCCGTTTGAAGGCATTAACAAGACAATGGAATTGGCGGAGGTCGAAACCGGTTGATGTCGAGGAATCAACGGATGAGTCGTGGCTAGTTGGTTCTTTTCAAAATACATTAAAGCACGGAGAATAGATCTTATGTGATTTAACAGGACAACGAGTAACAACACAAGTCTATTTTACTGTAAAACCAACTCGACAAACACTTATTAAATAATAATTTCTTACACACCGTTCCTTCATAGGTAGGATATTTAACGACCGCGTAACCTATCTCACAAGATTCACCATTCACAATCAAAATTGTTGAACAAAACCATAGAATAAGATGCTACACAAAGAAGAAATACAAAATTTCCTGAAGTGGACAGAGAAACTGTGGCACTGAAAATTCTCGTATATTTCATCCATCGGCCTCTTTCTTCTCGACCATTCAAGAAATATTATGGGTGCATTTGATCGTGCTTAAAATTCAATTAAAATTGAGAATATAGCCGTTATTGGATCTCACTCGTTTAATAAAAATCAACAATAGCGGCTAATTTTTCAATTTTAATCCAATTTTAATCTCTACCGAATACGCCCTATCTTACAATCTAACTCATAAATTGAAGCCCCCGAAAAAGGACACTCATGGACCTTAGAATCCACTACAATGTGCCCAAACTTCCTTACCTCAAATACATGGTTACACACTTCTTCATTATGATGTTGACTCTGCTTGAAATCCATCCCATTACCAAGTTAATATTTTGGGAGAAGTTAAAACCATCATTTCAATTTCAATGGAGTATGGATATAGATGCTGCCACTATTGGCAATTGCTTCAACTTCTATCGATCATGCTCTGCAAGAAACAAGGTAATGGCTGCGGAATCTAACAAATAAATTAATACAGGTAAAAATTCAGAATAATCTCTCCACTTTCCTCATATAAGTCCTGATCCTGAAAATCTTAAATCTTGCTTGCAAGTTCAACTCATCCATTATGTTGGGTTTTGATACCCAATAAATTCAGGCTATGATTTAAAACAGTTGACGGATAATTTATCGACACCATAAACTTGGCTCGACTTGAATACTACCGATACTTTTGGAAGGCCCAAGATGGAGATGGATTGATGGTTTTGATTAGTATGGGGTTTATTGGTTTATTGGCATTTACAATAGTGTGAGAGAGAGGCAAGCCGGTTTGGAAGTTTTCTTGGTGAGACTCTACCGTTGTTACCCTCTTCTTCTTCCTTTTTATGTGGACTTGCTAACCACAACTACCATGATCCTTTGTGGATGCTAATCTTGGAGCAACCAAGTGGAGGAAGCTTTTGGGTCGAACATGAAGCCATGGGTGTTCGATTGGTTTCTCTGAGCCCGGAAATTGGTGCGTTTCGAGCCCCAAATTACAACACATTAGTTCATCACAAATATTAACTGAGATTTGTTAATGGCATCTCAAAAAGCTCGAAGAGCACCAATGACGTAACAGAGATTTCCAAATTTTTTGTATCGTGATGCATAGTAACCACTCCTACAAAATTTATCATGTATGATACACAAATAAGAATCGTAATAAGAAGGGATTTTTCACACGAGTTTTAACTTCGTCCTAAAAAGTTTTCCTTACAGATGCACATCAGCAACATTTATAAAATAATGAGGTTCTCCACTTCGTCACTCCAATATCAATGGGAGATCTCAACCCTGAAAACAACTTTATCAGAAGGAAGAAAGGAGATATGTATATCAATAGCCAATTTGAGATTTGACAAGTTTTTGGCAGTAAATCAAATCGATGGCTAATTAACTCAGCCATAAATTACCTGTAGCAATGCGTTCAATGGCATCATGAGGATCGGTTTTTCCCAATGACACAAGAATATAAGCAAGCATATCTCATATTTCCATTCCAGGATCCAAAGTAATTACTAATAATGTAAACCCAATCTAAAGAAAACCAACAGGAGATGCCTTGACTGACCAGCGAAGCGTTCTGGCAAAATCAGATCCAGTTCCTAATGGGATAAGCTGTATAGAAGCGAGAATAGATAATTCTTCCTCTGAATTATACCAAGAAATGATCATCACAGTCTAAAAGGAAGTTCTAGATAGTGATTTTAAAACAAGTTGATCACATACACTGTTGAAATTGAAAAATTTATGAACAAAATTCAAGTTGAACACGAATTTAATTAAGGATTAATCAATGGTTGCAAGATGATGATACAATAAATCTCATTTTTTCTAATTATAGGAGATATTCAAAATATAAGAGAAATGTAAGAAATCTGTGTATTTCCTTAGAATCCGTGTCCCCTCTTGTTCTATCACTTTCTTAGCTTTATATAGGAGAAATATAGTACCCCTATCTTGTCAATTATGATGCCGAGTTGAATAAGTACATATGTTGGTATAACAGGATTGGTGGCCGAGCTAAAACCTGTCGTCTGATCTTGAGTTACCGGTACAATTGGTCCCCAACAATTAATGCATTACTTAGGGAAAGAAGCTAAGATTTGTGATTGGAGGATAATGTGGGCGCTACTGTGGGCGCTAACGTGAGATTTTTACACATGCACATGTTTGATTGATAGCTTATATATTCTGTCAGTGATTCTCAATCATTATTCACTATTCCGTCTTGAAAGACTACCCAAACTTCCTGGATAAGCTATTGGAAATCCGAGCCGATCTCACACCTCCGAGCTCGCATTACTATCTCTTTATTGAATATATAAATCCGAACTGAGTGACCTCCGAGGTCGGTGTCAACATACACCAACAACAGTTGTATGCCTATCCGTCAGATCATGACTAGAAACAGATTCACCACCCCATAAGAAGCCATTAACAACCTACAAAACATGAAAAAGATGCTACATTATAGCAAGTAAAGGGTAATAAGAATGCAAAATTAAATTTAGGATACAACATTTAAGAGCATCTCCAACAGACTTTTAATTAGTGCAATTCTCTTTATTTTAGATAGTCAATTCCCTTTTTTCTAAGGAGTCCAACAAACTTTTTAGATTTGAAAATTTAAATATTTGAAATTTGAAATTTAGATAGCCAATTCTCTTTATTTTAGATAGTCAACCTCCTGCTACTTACAAAGAGAACATATTTATATTGTCATGGCTGACGTGATCGTTTGAGGTGTCACATCACCGTCTACTGACTCTACACATACAATTAATACATTGATAAGGGGTCAGGCGTTCTACGTAATAGGCTGACATACTGACAAACTTTATTACAGACATTATATCAATCATTTATAAGAGATCTTCGAATCTGTAGCATGGGACAGAGTCAGCTTTAAGGATTTCAGATGGTTTTAGAGCCTCAGAGAGATCTTTGATGTGGTTCTCTAAGTAGGAAGTTTCTGCTCCTTTCTTTGTTTCTTTAGTGGTGGTTCAGCCCAAATTGTAGTGCTTCTTTCTTGAGGCAGTGCCTCAGCATATACTTCAGCATTGCAATGCAAGAACCTCGGTTTTGTTTGATTTTTTCATATTTTGACCTCTTGGATCTTTATTTGACTTTCTTGCTCACTTTCCGTTTACGTGGTTTGCTACGTGGCGTCCCTTACTTTGAGCCTTGAAGGCTTGGCGTAACAATTATAATATATTTCCTTTCAAACAGTTAGATAAAGTTATAAAGATATACAAAATAAAAAAATTCCCAAAATATCAAATCTGGAACAAATAATAGTGGGATTAAATATAATGTATTCTAGAGAGAAAAATAACCGCTAGTTCTTTTTCCCATTACTATTTTACCAATGATTCAGGCAAGCAAATGTTTGAATTCTCGTGGATAACACCGGTTACTGGTTGAACTTGGATCCATCAATAAATTAACAATCATTCTCATTGAAATGAATTTCAAATGTCAAGCAACAAAAATCAGGGCCAGTGTAAAATCAGCAAACTCACATTACATTCTGTTCCGAGGCGGGACCTTAGGTATGAAAATAGTTTCTTCCATCCCTAGCCAGTCCGTCCATCAGCCCCTGCCTCAATTTCAATCAATTAATAAACATCATAAAAAAAAGGAATTAGGCGCATACAAATTCTTCTGCAAAACCACACGATATATAACTAGAAATGCGAGCGTCAATGCAATGCTTCGACAAAATACACAGAAAACGGAAAGGAAATCTGAGACCTCGAGGATTGACAACGCATACAAGGTCACGGAGGTGCAAACGGGGAATCATTCGGTCGGCGGTGAAATCTGTAATCCAGGATTCCTATGCTCTGATAAATGAGGGTTTAGACTATTGTGGTTTGACCCAAATTCTAATGGGTATTGGAATCTAAATTTGAGTGATTTTGAAGAGATCAAAATTATCGTCCAGAGGAAAAAGTAGTCGCATTTTCGCTAGCCTGGCGCTAGCTGACCGGTTCGTCGTTTGCCTGTCGCCACCCAGTCGCTCGAGCGACAAGTTTTTTGGCCAAATCCTGTTTCGCTTTTTAACGCGTTTTTGGACTCCTTTTTCATCTACAACTTAAACCTAGATATTTTATATATATATCGGCTTGTAATGTTATTAGTCATTCTAACATTAAGAGAATTGAAAGAAAACATTCTTGAGAGTCTAGATTTTATTTGATTATTGAAATCTTAATATTGTAAACACAAAACTATTGATTTTATGGTGAATTCTCCTTCTCTAAGCTTCTTGTGTTCTTATTGGCTTCATCTTTATTTCATTATCGTTATATCTTGATATCCGAAATTCATAACATAGACGTTGGCACACCTTTGTTGTTGTGCAAGAATGACATTTTCCTCACAAGTTACTCTAATGGCTCGTTACTATAAACGACGCTCAAATCACTTTTTATTTATGTATATTTCCAACCACTTTTCAAAGTAATTTAATTTTCTCTTGTTGAAACTTTATAAGTCAACAACATTAATTGTGCTTGTGAGCGACTTCACGAGTGTTCAAAATTAGATACATTGATTATATACACAATAAACTCGTTATGATGTTATTTACAATTTCAAGCAGGATGTGACTTCAATTAATAACTGTGCAAGTGTAAAGAAAATTTAAAATTTTTGAAAAGGAGTTTAAACCAATAGCATGCGATGTTGAAATAATAAAAATATAAAATCACACCTCGACCATTACATAAATTAATTGTCACAAAGTCGTGCCAAATTGACATTGATCTGCTATTGATGAGTACCATTATTCGTTAGACATACGAAAAGAAATGGATTATATGTTTCAAATTTATTGCGCAAAACATCCACACCTTTTTTTTTTTTTT
>CAIGRL010201930.1:0-11801 GCA_903798325.1 Fraxinus xanthoxyloides | reverse complement strand
TAAGAATCGATGAGTTAATACCTTTACATTTAAGTTCCGATAAACTACTTTTAAATTTTAATCTTCAAAGTTTTTGTTTTTGTTCTTTTCGAGTCTCATTTGATTGCTTGTTCTTCAACGAACGATGATTTGAGTTTTTGAATGATTAAGAAGATATCATGAACAATAAAAACAGGCAGTTTCAAAGGCACTGTTTACTATACAAGTGTCAACAGACTACGTCGTCAACCAATACGTCGTCGTCGTGTAGACGTTGTGTTGTTTTCTTCCTTCCATCTCCCCCAGTCGTCAAACGTTTCCCACCTGAGAAGCCTTCTGCAAAAGCCCTGAGAAGCCCTGTCCCCTTCATTTCCCACTCCTCCATTTTCCGCTCGTGAAGCCCTATGTTTCACTTTCAGAATTTTCGGTCAATTCTCCACCACGAGTCGCCGTCGAAGAATAGCTCTTCCACGATCTTCCTAATAATGAAACAAATCCAGGGAATATGGATGAAAACATTCGCTCTCTGCAAAAGCCCCTTTCATTTCCCACTCCTTCATTCCCCGCTCATGAGACATTTCCCACCGCTTTGCCTTGAAAAGCCCCGTGTTTCACTCTCTGCAAAAGCAAAAATTCTTGCTCGCCCTGTGTTTTATTGCCTGCAAAAGGAAGACTGTCAAACCAACTCTCAAGGTTCGTCTCTTTTCTTCCAGTTTGGGTGTAAGATGTTTTCAATGTTATTGTCTTTTTCGTGAATTGGGTGGGTAATTTCCGGATAGGGTTGTGGGAAATTTGAATTGGTGATGAAGGGGTTTGGATTTTTATGAGTACGAGAACTTTAGGGTAAATTAATTCTTGGGTTAATTGGTGCATTTCTTTGTAGTTCTTTTACCTAATTGGACTTGAATGAGTCAGTTCAACAATCTTCGCCCCACTCCCTTCCCCAAACCCTATTAAGAAAGAGAAGAAGAGAAGTAAATGTCAATGAAGAGAAAAGTGCTATATTTTGAAGGGCAATAAGCTGATGTTCCAAAACAAAAAAAGAGCTAATTATAGGAGTACAAAACATCAGAGTTGTCCTAATATGGTAAAATGATGAAAATATCCTCGATGATGCTCATAAACGACTATACTACTAATGGTTGTTAGTTACAATTAAAGCAAATGAACTTTCTGAAACCCCTTCTCTTTACAAAATTCCAGTCATTATTATCATACAAATCAAGATTTAAGATTCTGCAGCCTCGTGAACAGCATTGTTAGGCCTCTAATTTTCTCGTGTCATCTCTCTCGTTTTATTTTTGCATGGCCAAACAGGCAATGTGGCTTGTTATTGCATTTAGGTCTACCAATTATTGGAAACAGGTTACACGGAGTTCAATGTTGCAATTTTGAGGTTTAAATTATAAAAACCTATCATATTCTAAATTAATGTGTTACAAACAAAGATATCCTTTTGAGATTTGTTTTATTCCATTTATGTTTTGTGTTGTGTAAATCATTGGACAGAAACATAAACGAGTTTTAAACATGGAACAGTTAATTGCTTCAACCAGAATGTGGAGCTGATTTTATATGAGTTCGTGCCATATTCTTTTGCAGTTACATTTCCCCTAGATATCGTGAGGTGACGAATGCAGTTGGAAGGAGCTGGTGGTAGGGCTCTTGTTTATAGGACAGATCTTTTTGGTACATTCAGGCATATATTCAGTTAGGTTTTTTAATCTAAGCCATGACCAATGGTTTTCTCATACAACTAATTTTAGTTCAAGTGCAACATACAGTTTGCTATGTCATGTACTCTGCCGCTGCCTCCGCCCTTAGTGCCGCCGGCGCCTATACCCTGCGAGCCATTTCTTCTCTCTCTTTTGAGCTTTTAGTATATTTTTACAGATTGATTGATGATTTACAGATTTAGGATTGTGATTTGTAAATTGCGATGAATGAATAATGAAATTAATGATGAATTTTCAAGGAATTGTTTGGAATTCTATGAATTTGAATGGGAATGGATTGTATGGAAACCGTGGGTATGGGTTGACCGGTGAAGATTGACATCCTATAATCGTGGTGTGCAACTTCATGAAACTCCCAAACCCAACTCACCCCCACCCACTTCAATAAAATGAAGGTGGAAGCAAGTCAAAATAGAATCAACTTTAAATAGAATTGTTCAAGGTATATTTAAAAATAACTCATTTTATTATCAAGGAATCATAAATAGGAGTAAATATTGACAGTTACACATCAACCTCTTATTTGAATTGTTCAAGGTATATTTAATAATCACTCACTTTATGTTTATTCATTCTTAGACTTATATTTCTTGTCTTTTACGGTCTTCTGTTTCCATCTTCAAAATATTAATTTATGTAGATTGCTTAAATTTTTAAATTTGTGGTTAATATGCAGTTGAGCTTCTTTATGAATTTGTTACACCAGTTTCTGAATAATGGGTATCTACATTCTTTCTTTGTTACACCATTTAATCCTATTTATTGACTATTCTCAAGAATGCTTGTTTTAAAAATTCTCAAAATGACAAAAAGTTATGTCGGTAGAGATGTTAGATTTATTGCGCTTATTTTCTTGCAATGATTCTCTCGTTGGCTTGCTAAACTACCCCGTTACCTTTCATTTTTTCAAAAAGCTAATTTAACTGTGTTCAGGGTTACCCCGAGCAAGAGGAGTAGATTGCTCCGTGACTTGCTTTTTCAAGTGCTTGAGAAGGAGACGGATGTTATTATAAAACATGGTGCCTAGTCCAGGGAGTCGACGTGCAGCAACACAAGGAATGCACACATCATAATTATGTTTACATCCAGCTGGTGATACTCCATCAGCTTGTTGACTTTTTGATACTATTGTCAGCTTGTGTATTCCTGTTATTGTAAGCGATTACATTGAGTTTCCTTTCAAAGATGTCATAAACTACAAAAATATTGTTGTTTTCATGGATACAACCAAAGCTGTTAAGCCTGGATGCCTGGTTAAATCCTTAAGGAGGGTGAGCACAGAGAGGATTCTGGAATTACAAAAAGAGTTGAAAAAGGTATTTACATATACTCTTGATAGTTTCTTCCAGCATATGCTTGAGATTGCTCTTTCTTCTAGGAAAGTGTTGATTTTAGTTTAAGATTGACTTGATTAAGGTTATATTTAGGATCTTAAATTTTTGCATATCCAATAAAAAGTCAATTTTTTACTTGTCTAAATTTTAGGTACGCAAATTTTTGATTTGATACAAGTAAAACGATACTTTGAATATGAGGATCCAACTGAAATGCTGTTGATGTTTTTTCTGGGTTGTTGAATTTTGCTTCTTGGCTTTCTATTGCACCTTCATCTGTGAGTTTAGTTGTCCCAGGGAGGAAGTATAAAATTTTCCAAAATGGTGCAAGTTTTGCTTCTCTTTTTATTTGGGATTTTTAGTACCTTTATTTAATATAATGAAATGAAGATTTGACATTAGAATGAATTTTGAGAGTTGCTTATATTCTGTTAACTCTTTCATGGTTCGAATTAAAGCTTCAATTAAACTGGAGAAATAAATCGAGTAATGAAACTAAAGATTTAATTTTTTCCATATGGTAATTATTGTTTTTTTATTTTGTACTCATTGGTTTCATATTATTACATTGTTGTAGGCTTAAATGAGCTGCTGTTTAAGAAAAATTTAAGTTCAATTTCATATCATTTTTCTGTTTTTTGTAAATGACCTTTCTTTGGGAACTTATTTTATGTTATGAACTGGCGACCGGGTAAATTTGAGGTTTAAAGACGCGAGAAACCAAAATAAATAAATAAATCAATGATGAATTAGACGATGCTGAAACAACAAACCATAGAAACTAGAAGTTCAAGGAGCATGAATGAACTTGTGGAAAAGTCCGAACAGATGTGGTTTCACAAGAAAATGTTAAATATAGTAAAATTGGGAAGCTAATTTAGTGTGGTTTTATGTGAAAATGATCAGTGTACTCGGTGCACTAATGTTGAAAATATGTTTTGCCATTTTTTAATTTTTGGCAGCTATTTTTTGACCTAACTGCCTATTTTTTACCATTTCACCTTCTCTCTGGAAGAGCGGAAGTGAAGGGTTTGTCTTGAGCTTTGGATAAAAGCACGTCAATATATGAATTGTGCCAGTTTTTACCTCAAAAAACTTCTGGTCCTATTCTCCTTTTTGGTACCTTCATTTTTATATATTATTGAGAATCACTTTTCCATTCCCATGGTTGACCCTTGCAGTTGATATCAGGACTTTCTGTCCCTTCTTATTCTTTTTCAATTTTTTTCCTGCATATGAATTTGTCCTTGTTTTATTATTATTATTAGATGATGAATCACCGAAAGTTAAACAACTTAGCACGCTTTGAGTTTGTGAAAGTCTAAACTTTTGTTTTACTTTCTGAAAGTTTAGATTTACTTCCAACTCTAAGTGTAAAGCCCTGTGTCACATCGTTTACTGGTCAAATAGCATATGGCATCGAGCAATTTCTGTAAGTTATTTGATTCTTATTTGCATGCTTTATACTCGTTCTCGTGCCATTCTGTTTCATAGGACTGATGCTTAGATGGTTAATGAAACATTTTATATTTGCGTTATTGCACATATGTATTGCTGCTTAAATTCTGTTAACAGTACAAACTATGTTCACAGACAGGAACTCTGTTGAGTGATATTGATGGGCTGCCGAATTTGGTTAAGAAAAGGTAATTACAACTTTCAGGACAGACCTCAAATTTATTGGGAACATGGCTATTTGTTGTATAGTTTCCACATGGGTGATGGGACTAACAAGCAAAGTCATATTTCTAATAAACACGGGGTGAGTTGCATGAATTATTTTCTCTGCTTCATTTGATTCAGCTCTTTATCTGCCGAAAGATCCAAATAAATAAAATACTTTGCAACTATCTCAGAATGATCATAATTCCAAGCGATGATTTTTCAGTTGGCTGCACAATGTTTTGGTTCTTCAAAGTTTCTAAGAACTGATGATCATAGTAAATCAGTTTGCATTTTTAACCTAATTTTGAATGACTTCTGATCATTGCTAGGCAACTTTGGCTTATGGTAACATATTTTGCTATTACAAGTTAGAAATAATCAGTGTGTTTGCTACATCTTTTACTGTAGATCACGGCTTGCTACAAGTAGTGTTTCATTACCCAGCTTGGAAGGGATGGATGATCGTGAGGATGTAATTCCGATGTTGTGCTCTATCTTTTTGGCTATTAAGGGGCTGGCGAGGCCACTGGAGAAGGAAAATGTTTGTCCTGGGTGAGTGAATTGGTGTCATTTTATTATGTATTATTTCCATATTTGATTCATCTTTTCTATGTTGAAAGTATAACTTTAGTTGCATGGCAATGAGCAAAGGGGGTTTATGGATTTTTTTTTTTTTAAGTTCTATAACATAAATCAGTTTTTCATTGTAACAGAGATTACAAACATTACAAAAAATAACTAAAAATCACTCAACGCTATTAAGTAGCTAACTAAACTGCAACACGTGCATTGCACGTGCGTCCACTAGTATTCATGAAAAATTTAAGAAACAAAACTTGTTAGAGATANTAAGAAACAAAACTTGTTAGAGATATAAGTGTATTGTTTGTTATAATCAAAACAAGTGGAGTTATATCGAATCATACGTCAACACAAATGACACAATGTGTGAGCTTTTATAATAGAGGAGAATAAGAACCGTTGGATGAAGAGACACATGGTCTCATTCTTGCGGCTGGGGCCTCTTATCATAGGCAATAATCGATTAGTCAAGGCACATTTAATGTTATAACCTTTTGAAGCCCTTGGTCTGAAACATAAGAGTTAGATTTGATGTGTTAACTAGGTAAAGTGGCTAGTGCAGTGCGTTGTCATATCAATCATAAATGGAAGATTTTGTACCGACGATCCTTTGTAGTGCATCTACTTGCCTTGCCTCATCCACGAAGGTTTGGCCTTTTATACGCTTTCGGCCCAATAAACGGTTTGGCATCTCCTTAGGGGTTTGGCCCAATAAATGGTCCGCCCAAATCGTCACATGGGCAAACTGATATGGAGTGTGGGCCCAGGTTGGTCTATGGTATCTCTACCACATGGCCATACTTGGAGCCTCGCTGGAAGAGGCGTAACACTCTGTTCTTTTCCCTTTTTTTTTTAATGTCTTTAATCCCCCAAAATCACAACTGCTAATTTTGGATTAAGGAGTGTATATTTCATCTAAGGAAAAAAAAAAGAACTATTTTTCATTTCATCTTGCTATTTTACTCATCCCAAAAGTAACATAACTTTCCTATAGACTTATAAGAATGTTTTTAAGCTATGAGTAGCTTGGAGCTCAGCATGAGCAAAAAAATATAAAATTATCCATAGATTCGAACATTCAACCTTCTAAGCCAAAGAGAGTGTATCAACATATGAAAAACATCGTATCTCTTTGGAGGATCATTTACCACAAAATGCCTTTTCACTTGTTTCACATTCTCATGAATTCTTCTATATTTCTCCTCATTTATTCCCATCAGAATCCTTTTCAAGTTTGGCAATTCACCAACAGAAACTTGAATGGAAAATTTAGTCCAATCAAGAACATCACTAAATGGCAGTATGTAATCTTGAGAAATCAGAACTGGCACACATTCTGCATAAATTGCCTCAACAATTCTTGGACTGGCAACTTCAAAACCACTTGGACATAGGCAGTACTTGCTGTTTTTCATGAGTTCTTGATAAGATAAATTTTCTGGGACTTTTTCATATACTCTGATATCCTCATCTTTGTCCTTCCAGTGCTTGAAAAGCAAAGGACGGATTCGACCGTGCAGTTGGCCAGCAAAAAAAGCTAGAATCGTGCGATTGAAGGAGGGGTGTTCTAGAATTAGACCTGCTGTAATATTTCCTGTCTTAAAATTTATTTCTGGAAATGAAACATCTTTTCTAGGATTGAAAAATTCTGAGGTATTGGCATTGCATAATGCTCTAATTGAAGTGAAGTATAATTGATGGACATACCATGTAGCTCTTGGCCCCTGCATTATACATTTGATCATTAGGCCTTCACATACATTTGAAGGAACACTGATGATCTCTTGTCCACATTGAACATGAGTTAGTATGCCCGTTGTGGGTGTGACAACATTGCTGTTGTCACATCAACGATGTTGCCACACCCACAATGGGTATAATAATTCATGTTCATCGTGAGCAAGAGATCAAACCTATTTGAAGGAATTCAAGAAATATATAGGCGATAGGCAATATGAAATTTTTTTGTCTATTATTAGCGTATCAAACATGCCAAAAAAGAAGGAAGAACACCAAGAAATTAACGATCTGGTTATAGTGGACCCTTTCAAAGGAAATGATATTTATTCGAGTCAAGAATATCAAATATGCATACCCAATCGTGGCATGAGAGCATGAAATGATCGGCTCCGAGGCTTCTATTCCAGTAGGGATACTTAGCAGATACAATACGAACATAATCGCCTACAACACGTTCAAGAACGGCCTTGTCGCGTATAATAGGATCAAAAAGGTGTTCAAGAATCATTACCACACTAAAGGGAAGAAAAAACAGGTGAGCTTGATCAGGATCACGAGTTCGAAACTTATCACTCAATTCGATCATATTGAGAAAAATTCCTTCTGTAGAGTAAATGTCTTTGCAAGGACCATAGTGAAACAAAGGGGGTTCCCCTTCTTCATAAACAAATATCTTGAACATGCTTTCCATTAGAAAGTAACTCCTGCATACATAATAAAAACCAAGAGTTTTGAGTATTGAACTGTTGTTGAGATTCGTAGATTGGAATTTTCAATTGAAAAGAATTCAGTGACCGCATTTTTCCTAAACCATTAATAGTTTCTCGAGAGACAATTCACAAGATTTTACAGCTGATTGAATAATAATTGGTAGGCCATTTCCCACACACACACACACACACGCAAAAAAAAAAAAGGGTTCATGTAAGTGCGTCCGTTTGGTATAATTTTTAGTTTTACTTTTGTTTTTTTATAGAAGATCTTTTTGAAGAAGATATCTTAATTTTTATTTGAAAACTAATTTTTAAAAGAGATTCCTATTTCGAAAGTTCTTTTTAAAGGAAGTCAACTTTCTCTAAATACTTTTCTCATTAAAAGAAGCACTTTCATAAAATTTACCAAACGTGTTTTTAAAAGCAACTTTTAAATCTTAAAAACTTCATTTGTCTTTTCAAAAACTATGCCAAACGAACTCTAAATCTCCATGAGTCAACAACAGCTCGTAGTGCTAAATCTTAAATCACATATTTTACCATTCAAGAATGATATTTAGGTAATTACTTGCATATGTATACTTTCAACAAGTGGGATTTCGAGCCACATTAAGGGTATATATATCATGTTTGGTTGATGATGAAAAAAGAAAGACACATGACAAAATTCATAAATTGTCATGTCTAATCTTGTTAGATTGGGTTATAACAAATTGACGATCAAGAATTTTGTCCAATGTCAACACTTGTGAGTTTTCGAGTTGGGTTTTGATAGGCTCAATTAGTTCCTCAAATGTCTAAAACAAGAGGTGCGTACGGTTCGGGTTTTTGATAATTTTAATAAATGGACTAAATTAAATGTGAATGATCAATAAAATAATTTCATAAAAAAAAAAAAATGGAAATATTGTCTATGTATTAATTAAGTGATGCATACAATGAAACATCATGTGATGGTAATCAATGTTTTCTTGAAAAAAAATCAAACGTGGTTAAACTATGTTTATTGAAACTGATAATTAAGGCATATATCTTAAACAAATAATAAGCAATAATTAATAAATACGCAGTTAATTTATAAATATAGCATATTTGTTACGTGTTTATAAAACGTTTTAAAATTATACCTAGAGAAAAATGGCTTGAGTGCTTATAAATAGTTTACTAATGACTAATTTTTTTGATTTTATTTTTTTCAAGAAGGACGACGTATTCCCCATTTATTTTTTATTATCAACATAGTAAACATATTTCGGTGCACGTCCTGGGGAAAAACATGTTGAAACCCCAAGGATGCTCAACTAGGGAACTTACAAAACACAAAATAATTATCTATTTGTGATCTAAAAAAAATTACCTTTGAAAAACATATGGATTCCTATAGATTTGGCCTTTTGGAACATAATCTTCATCTTCAACAAATAGGGTAGAATTTCTACTCTTCACAATGGCTTCTTTAATCAGTTCTCTCACTCTAACAAGATCACTTTCAATTTTCTCCATTTTTTCATCCCTTTTTTTGCCCCTTCTCAACGTGCTTTCAACATTCAATTCCTTTATAAGGTTCTCTACTGCCCTCTGCATCTTTGGATTCTGCAAGAAGAAAATAAAATAAAAAATTTAAAGTACTTTTTCACAAAAAAAAAAAGGAAAGAAATGATTTGGAAAGGGGATAGGGAGATTTACAGAGAATGTGGGGTACAACGCCATTTTGGAAGAATGGTTCGGAGAAGACGAAGAGGAGGACACGACAGTCGATGTCCATGTCCATGTACATGGTGAAGATGGAAGAGGAAGTAACAAAAGAGTATTGGAAACATAATTTGCTATTAGAGACACAAAAACTATGGCTAATGAAGTTAATACAAAAAGTGTAATGCATGGATGACTTTTTCTATAAAGCTCCCTCATCTCTCTCTAAATTTGTGATGTAGTGATTGACAATGAAATCCCAGCATGTAAATGGGAGAATTAGTTAGGATGCATTACAATTTGAAAGCAACAACAATTGCATAAATAAATTTGGGTTAATTTTCATTTTTGTCACTCAACTTTTAGTGAAAACTCATTGGGTTAACCAAACTTAAGTTTACCTTCAATATTATCCAGTTCATTAGTTCCATTATTAAACTCAACATCACAATCTAATGAGAACGTTAAAATTTGTTGCATCTTATGTTTCTAGGCAAATATGCTGTCTAATCATGTCGTGATCGTAAAAGTTGAAAGCAGATTGCATTTAAAATCAATAGTAATTCATCCGAACACTTAAAGCTCTACTCATCCATAATTTTAAGATTTTGCTACGATAACACGAATATGTGACATATACCTAGAAACGAGTGCTAATGGAGGATTGAGAGGTCATGTTTGGTAATGTGACCTAATGTAGGGACTAAGATTGAAGTCAAATAATCATATTTCGACGAATTAAAATTTCAATGAAAGTTGAGTGACCAAAAATTGAATTAAGCCCTATAAATTTGCTTCATTTCAGTTTCTCATTTACCAAATTCCTATTTACCAAAAATTGAATTAAGCAACCAAAACTCTTATTACATCCAATTTTCGATTAAATCAGGCCATCGATCTATACGGTAATACACATATAATCATAGCGTTTTTCATTTAAATCTCTGATTTTTCCAGATGGATTTGTAGATTTAACCAATTACGAGGAGCTTAATTAATTTGGTACATAAATAAACAAAGGGTTTATTATATTAATAATTTGAATTGGATTTCGATGTGAATATAAAATGTATTTGTAATTAATGAGAAACAATTGGTTGGTAAACTCAAATTTGTGGAAAGGTCCGTCAAACAAACATAGATTAGTGTCGTATACATAGATCCCATCACACAATATAGATTCCAAGACATGCAATTAATGAACCAAACCCAACATCCTATAAAAACCATATGTTGCAATCTTACTTGAAAATATCAGTTGACATTTTAATCGGAATCAAATTGAAATATAAGATTTTTGTTTGGTTAAAAAAAAAAAGGTCGGAATTTGAAATCGATAATCGAACTGTTTGGGTTTGGATTGATTCTTGAACACGAACCACAGATCTCCAATTCTAGAATCAAATTTGTTCTTTTTTAATTTTTTACAATTTATTGATTCTGATTCGCACTGTCCCCTCTCCAAACTCTTCTTGAAGCGTCACACTCAGCCTCGATCGAAATCGAGTGTTATTATGATAAATATTGAACATTATTTTGTGGTATAATTGAAGTGAATTAAAAAAAAAAAAGGTATTAACATATGCATTTTGTGTCATATTTTATTTGTTCTAATTATGTTATATATTGGGAAGGTAATTTGAATTGTCTAACGATTTTTATTTTTATTTTTAAAAAATATGGGTAGGATAGAACCCAAATCAAAATCAATGATTCAGGTTTGTGTTTAGTTCCATTAATTATATGATGAAAATAGTTCCATTTCCGAAATATCCAAAGTGTAATTTGTGGTTCCAAGTATTAAAATACCCAGACCCTGCTGCCCAACTCCCCGAACTGCTTAATGTGATCAATTTTGAAAGACCTTACAAGAGTCAACATTTTTCAAGGTGTAACTATGAGAAAAAAAATATGCAAATATGGTTATTTATTTGCATGGCTAAGATCTCTTAATACACACGGTTGGTAGCATAAACCTCAATGAAAAAACAATAGCTTTCAAGAGAAACTTTAGAAGTGAAACTTCATATTAACCAAATGATAATAGATATTAGAGAAAACACAAATTTAATGTGTGGAAGAATGAAAATTATACCGACATTTTCTTATTTTAGAAGTAATTTTCTTATTCTAAAAGTGATCCTACGAAGGAATCTAAGCCCATGTTTGATATATATTCTTAAAAAAACTCGTTCTTTCGAATCTCATTTTCAACAACACATTTTTCAATAAAATAATAGGGAACAATACATAAATCCTAGTCTTAAAGATCACATTTCATAAATAACAAACTCGTTTAAATATTTCAAAATTTAGGTGGTAAATAAATTTATTAAATATTAAAATATAATATAATATAC